>JAVJIF010014556.1:0-89511 GCA_038442645.1 Agave tequilana | reverse complement strand
CCAAGTGTCACAAAGATGCAAACATTTTAAGTTGCGAAACGTTGTTAAAAGGCCTAGTTGCCCTCCAAGCCATCCTCTTGCCAATCTAAATGCTCTTAAAGAACAACAAAGAGAAGGGTTTTTGAACAAGGGACATGGCCTCCAACAATCAATCTCCAACAATTCAACCTTGTGATCTGATGCATAATGCATCAATGTGTCCATCTCTGCAATGGCTATCCAAGGCCAGGATACTCGAAAACTTAGCACATCTGATCCAATATCGCGAAGGTTAAGTACCTTGTGGGTGAAGATTTTGAAGCTCTTATCTGTAGCGAAGTTCCTACCATTGAAAATCAAGAGATTGATTGAAGTCCATAGGTGCCTCCATCTCTTTGAGAGAATGCCAGTTTGCACAGCTTGCTTTGTTTAGAAGCGATAAGATGTGATGAAGGAGAACGTCGGGGAGCTCTCCTATTCAATCAGAATGCTTTGATCTTTTGCTGGAAGTAGACTCCATTTTCATAGAGGTAGATAGTAAGTATGTGTTGATATGTTGGTGTATGTTACATTTTATACTCGACATTTAAGAGATATGACTGATTCTCTCTTTTCATTACAGTGAGAAAAGTTGAGGTCATATTTTTGTTACCTGATTTTCTCTCTCTTTCTAAGCCTCTTGTTGTTTGCTTTTCCTCATCCTTTGGTTTTTTGATTTATTGGTGATTTGCCCCGGAGTTTTTAGTCCATCTAATTCTATCCCTCTCTTCACTTGTTTTGCCATGAAAGTACAAATATTCCCTGCAGAACTGGTGTGAAAAACCCTCACATGTTTTCTCACTGTTATCCACTCTACTCTCAGAACAAAACTAGCACAATTAGCAGAATAAGGAGCAAGAATGTGATGATTCAAGATTAGAAAGTATAATTTTTTATGCTCAAAAAAAATTACTAAATGTCATTATGTAAGTAAACTAAATGTCAATGAATAATTGATCCATGAGATATTTTGTTGCGAATTTGGGTCAGTGGTGTTATGCTCTTTAGCTGGATTTCAGCAATAAATCGTCAAAACAATCTGATACTTCCTTCGTTACCTTTCTAAATTAAGTGACATTTTACGCCCAAATATTTTAGTTTTAAAAGCTCGGCTCAACTTCCTCTCGAGCTTTTGCAATCTTGACAATGTCATTGAAAATAAGCTCGTCATGCGCGATCTTCTTATTACATTTGCTTCCAATGAGCTTATTTGGGTATTAGGAAGACACAATGGATTTGAGCACCTCTTGACAACATTCTTGATACATGTAGAATTATTCTTCAACACTTCATCAATAACTAAACACTAGCTTCTTTTTTGATAAGGCAAGAAGGATTTAAAAATCTTAATCAAAATCGAATAAAGTGGGGTTTTCTTCCATGACTCCTTCACAAAATGTTTGTATGTTCGTCTTCATCCGCACGCACGAGAGAGAGGGAGCGAGAGAGAGCAGCGCCTGCTGGTCGTCGCCCCTTTGTCACCGCCACCGTCCGGATCTCCCTCACACCTCCTTCTCTCTCTTCATTCGCTTCCTTCCTCCTCCCCTCCTTTCATCCGTACGTGAAAGACAGAGAGAGTAGGCCTGCTCGTCGCCGCCCCTTCACCCTGCAGCCGTTCATATCTCTCTCCTCAACCCTCCTCCTTCCAGCCTCCCCCTCCCTCCCTCCTCCCCCTCCTTCCATTTACGCTAGCGAGAGAGAGAGACACAGAGAGAGAGAAGAGAGAGAGAGAGAGAGAGAGAGCAATGTCTGCTCGTCATCACCCCTTCGTCGTCGCCGCTTGCATATATCCCCTCACTCCTCCTCCTTCTTCCTCATCTCCCCTCCTTTGGTTGGTTTCTATCGAAATCGGTATACTAGTTTTATAAAAAAAATGTGGTCATTACCATATTCAAAACCGATCGAAGAGAGGTTTTCTCCTGTGACTCATATAGAAACTTTGTCCGTCCATTCATCTTCACCCGCAAGAGAGAGAGGCATTGACCCCCTCCTTCTTCTTCCTCTCTCAGCTCCTCCTCCTCCTTCCTCTCTCTTCTTTCTCTCCTCCTCCTCCTCCTCCTCCTGACCGATTAGTTGGTTCCCACCGACAGCGACAATATACTAATTATATTAGCAAATAATAGGGTCGACCCATGCCCTACCGAATCGGACCCATTATCATCTTGCCAGGGGGTCCCCCAGCCTCGTCCCCCTCCTTCCAGCCTCCCTCCTTCCATTTACGCTAGCGAGAGCGAGAGAGAGAGAGAGAGAGAGAGAGAGAGAGAGGGAGGGAGGGAGAGAGAGAACAATGTCTGCTTCTTATCACCCCTTCGTCGTCGCCGCCTGCATAAATCCCCTCACTCCTCCTTCCTCCTCTCCCCTCCTTTGGCCGGTTTCCATCAAAATCGATATTCTAATTTTATTAAAAAAAAAAGTGGTCATTACCATATTCAAAATTGACTGAAGGAAGGTTTTCTCCCATAACTCATATAAAAACTCGTCCTCCTTCACCTGCAAGAGAGAGCAGTATTGACCCCTCTTTCTTCTTACTCTCTCAGCTCTCCCTCATTCTTCCTCCCTATTCTCTCTCTCCCGCTCTTTTTCTGACTTATTAGTAGGTTTCCCACCGACAGCGACAATAATTATGTTAGCAAATAATGAGGCCAGCGCATGGCCCACCGACCCGGCCCATTATCAATTGCCACATGATCTCCCACCCAAAAAAAAACACCCCCAACCAACACAAAACCACCCAACCCCGCGTACCCTTTTTTGCTCCCTTCGTTTTTTCCCCCTTTGTTTTCTCTCTTCATCTGATGGAAAAGAAGAAATCGACAGCCATCGACTTAACCTCAACCCTAAAAAATCTCCACCTTAGTTCGGCTAAAAAGTTCGCTGCTTCTTCACCCTCATCTCATATTTTCGGTAAGCTTTTGATTTCCTCTCTAATATGTTCCCTTTCTGTGTGAATTTCGTGCTCAAAATGTTAGTTTTGATTGGATTTTAACGCCACCGGGCCAATTCTCGATCCCCCCCACCCCCCCCCCCCCCCCCCCAAACAACCACCAATTTTCATTATTTTTGAGTCACACGGGTCACCGTTAAAATTCCACCTTTTCCTTTGAATGTTGGAAAAGTTTATTGCTTGATGTAGATTTCTATTATGGCAATAAGATTGAAGGATTCCCTGTTGTTATGTGTGATTCACGCATATGATTGATTTAGTCCAATTAATTAGTTGATTTTTGATGCCACTTATGTCGGTTTGATTGTTAGTTATTGTGTTCTTTGTTTGAGTTTAGTTCTTTTGAGATCTGGATCACCATCAAAATTCCAACTTTTCTATATAATCAACAATATTTCAAGTTATGTCTTTTAATTTGGCCAAATCAAATTTGACCTAATACGAGCAAAGGGTATTGTCTTGTCGAAGATTATCATGAAGTTTCTGTTGATAGAAGATCGTCTAAGTTATCTCCCAAGCTTATTATCACAATTGTTCATTGTTTTGCATATATGCACTTTGCTTAATTCAGTTTTCCTCAGACTTCTCAATTTATAATTATTGGTGACTTACTGGTGTCTATAATTCCTGATTTGATGCCCATCGCTGACGTAGTACTGAAGCGGTCCTCTGTAGCTTCAAATAAAAATTATAGGACTTGCTATTTCCATGCATCACTTTAGATAAACACGTTGGAAAATAATGGATGAACTACTGCTAAGCTATTTAAACTAAACTTTCAAAAAAGAAGAAATTTCTTTATTTTGATCGAGGCGTGCAAAGCACTGTCCTTAAGAATAGTTCGCGCCTCGTTGAAAGAGTATCTCAGTGCAGCAGGTTGATGGAGATCTACCCTCCAGGATTCAACGATCGTTGGCCCTACAAGCGTGCACTCGCAATGCACAGGCCATTGAACAGCTCGATTTTGATTCTTCCGGAGATGCACAGGCCATTGAACAGCTCGGTTTTGATTCCTCCGGAGATGCAGAGAAGAACATAAGAGTTTCAGAAAATTTCTGAGGAGAAGGAAGGTGGTTAAGTTATTTTTGAGAGTAGGAGTTAGGTCCTTTATAAAGAGAGTTTTCCATCATCAGAAATCCTTGGGCATAGAACACAATCCTTAGACAGAGGAAGAAATCTTTCCTTGTGCAGAGAAACAATTTTGTTTTGAAAAGTGTCACTGCAGAATTTGGACAGAGAGCTCTCAACGGCTAACTCTGACATCACAGGACAATTCTGAAATGACAGGAATCTCAACAGCTATCTTTGACCCAAATATCGTGACAGGATTTTATTTTAATTTTAAATCTAAAAAATAAAATTGGCAAAACTTGACCTATTCGGGTCACACCCGCGAGGCTCTGAAATCCGGATTTGCACATGCCTGCGCGTGCGATGCGGGCGCACATGCACATTAAGATTTTTGGACCCGGTAACCCAATTTCTTTAACTGGGCCTCAATGGGCTTGTGTGCGCGCGAGCACCCCCTGTTTTCTAGCCCACACAATCCATCATGAGAGGGACTCCATATATAAACACTAAAGAGTTCTTTTCCTATCCAATGTGGGACTAAAAGAACTTTGCTTAATTTTGAAACACCCTCAAATACTAACAAAACATTTCGATGAATCAATTTTTGTTTCTAATGTAATTAAGTTAATGAAAATATGTGGCACTAACCACCACTTGTCAATTAATTACTTCTATAAATTACAACATCGTTTAACAAAATACTAGAATAGTAACATTTGATGTTTGTATTACCTGATTATTTACTCTTAATTTATATTATGTTTAATGGTTTAACTTTCTTTGGATCTTTAGATCCACCATTGCGTAGGAACAAGCCTCGAAGTTTAGTCAGCTTATGTCTGGAGTCATTGGGCAATATCTTGAGGATATTGTTGCAGATTTAACTGTTATTGCTTCAGACTTCCCGCCTGATGCTAAGGTATCTTGATGAAATCATTCATTTAAATCTCAATTTGCAATTCAGTAACATCTTTCTTTTCTCACTGAAAGTAAACCTTATTTCTACGAGTTTTACCATGAATGCTGCAAATTTGCGGTCATTCTCTTTGTAAGAATGTGCGAGTTTATTATCTTTTAGAACTAAACTAGATTTAAGAAGATTTCTTCCTAGAGATGAATGGATGTGATTAATGTGGCTGGTACTAAAATTTTGGTATAAGGCTTTGTTTTGGTGGCGTTAGATATAAGAATATTGAACTTAGGCAATTCTATCATTTCATGCTTATTTAATTATTAAAAAATTGGATGGCTCCTTTCAACCCTTTCAGATATCGGGATGAAAGTTTGTGACGTGCTCATTTAATTATTTGGCTTGACTGATTTGCTGTTGGGAATGTTATTCTGCATGATCTAGATACATTTTCACGGAACTTTTGAAACATAATGTCTTTAGGCATTCAATATATTTGTAGTTGAGGTTGAACATGGTGGAATTTCAGTTAGATGATTGTTTTTCAGTTTTTGCATATAAGATATTTTAGTTAATACTCCAAGATTTATTTCAGTTCTCACTGAAAGTATGCTAGTTCAGATCCTGCATATAGAATCAAGTTAATATAACAATAAGATGATTCATTGTGAATGTGTGTATATGCAAGGCAGCAAGTGTGCTTGTTGTGTGTGTCTATGATGCACACAACCTATTATAAAAAGTGAATAACCCCTCTGTGCATGCGTGCATGTTTGTGGTGTCTTTCGGCATGTAGAATGTGCATGGATTAAAGTAATGGGATCTTTCTGATGAAAGCATTCCTTCACAGCATTTGATTACTTTCACCTGAATTGTTGTTTATAGGCCATGATGCTAGACTAAGCATGCATCTGATTTGCAGTTGGCAATGGTGGGTATTGCAAGGAGGAGACAGTTATTGAATGATGATGTCCTGCTTGCACTGGCAGAAAATTCTTGGGATCTTCTAGATATCTCTGGGTCTGATGTCAGTGATTTTGGACTGACAAAAGTGGCAGAAATGTGTTCTAGCTTACGAGCTGTTGATATAAGGTATGAACTATAAAGGAAATGTAGTTTAACAGCTAGCACACACCATCAGCATTTATATTTTATATTTATATCTGGGAATTATATGGCCTCCAAGATTTTTATTTTAGTTTTTTCAGATCTTCCAGAAAGATACTAGCTCAAGTTACGGTCCAAGTTCCTCCATTTTTTTTTTTTTTTACTTGATATAGCTTGGCTTCTAATAGGAAATATAAAGAAAATATAGGAAACTCATCATTGCCAATGCTGAATGTGAAGTGAAAGGACAGACAAAAAAATATGTACATAAAAGCCACCTGAAAAGTAATGTTCTTATATAGTTTGTACACCTGAAAAAATAACTGTTAAGTAACTTGAACAAATGCAACTTATTTTTGTTGTTTTTTAAGGGGCCGATATATTTTTTCCAAACGTTAGCAATGATAATAGATCCTGATAATTCATTTTCTGAATCATTAACTTTTCACATGTATTATTCACCATCTGTGAATATTGGCCTCCTAAACTTTTTTGTTATCTGTGTTTTTACTTGATAAGCAAGACAGAATGAGTCTGATCATGCATAGTTTGCTTTTCTGTATTGATTATCAATGACTCTTGCAACTGATCAAAGCTGCACGTTCAGTTTGTAGTAGAGTGCAGAGAATTTAGCATTATATTTTGTGTAATGATATCACGCTTATATTCACCATCCCCGACGTTCCATTGGTCTCGACAGTTGATAGCAACTTCCACAGCCAGCCGAATTTTCTAACTATTATTTTAAGTGTTTCATCTGCTTGTAAAAAGAAAGAAAAAAAATTCTTCTGATATTAATCACTCTGGTAAATGTATTGTCAACTTTTTTGCAGCCGGTGTGACAAGATTACAGTGGCTGGCGTTTCATCCCTCATACGTCATTGTCGTTCATTGGAGATATTGAGATTTGGGTATGTTGTTTAGAACACTCTAGATTTTTTAGAACCACTAGTTGTCATTTATTTAGCTAATGCTAAGACAATGTTCACCAAAATCTCATAGAAATTAGGAGTGTTTGCTTATGATTGAAGTGTGATATGACTATATTAGGTTGTATCTCAAATATTGTTAGATGAATTCCACTTTAACCAAACCCTGTCTGATGCTGGGAGAGAGTGGTAGGGACCCAAAGTATGGGTCCTGTCATAGAACCAATTTTGGAAGACTCTCTTGTTTTATCTAGTAAAAGATGGCATTTAATATCACTTATAATTAAGGGTGGGTCTGTCTCGTTCATGACTCTTGGTTGTCAATATAACAATTTACATATATGTTATCCTTTATTTTCTTTAATAGTTTTCATAGTGAGGTTTAGGAGACTTCCCACTAATGCTAATCCCAGTAGTTCAGAAACCGCTCTTTGCTCATGATAAAGTTGTAGAGACTTTCACTTTCACGTCAAACATACATGCTGGTATGAAATGCCAAATATACTGAATGATGTGATTTTCACAAATCACATTTACACCAACAATGCCTACTAGCACGAAGCTTCAAATCCCCTCAAAATTGGCATTTTGTTGCTAAATCATCTTCTTTTCTTTTCCTCCATTTTTCTTATATTATGCTTAGTGGCATGATGATTGCTGTGACTAGATATGGCATTTATATAACAGGATATGAACAGAGCTTAAATGCGGTTATTGCAGAGGAAGCCCGAGGAGTGATTTCACAGCTCGTGGATCTTTAAATATCTTGAAGCCTGAACTAAATGATGTGGAAGGAGACTCATGGGAGGAGTTGGATAGATTGGATATTGGCAAGGGTGCACCATCATTACGCTGGCTAGTATGGGTAATGCAGTTCACCTTCAGTAAGATGCTCTGAAGTTTCAGCTCTCTGAGTTCTTGCCATCTTTACATAGCTTTATTTACAATGCTTAGGAAATTCCTTTCAAATTCCCCCATAGGGGAAATTATGATATTAAGATATTACACTTATGTCGCGTTTTGAGATGAGGGATCAGCTGCGGGTTTTGATAGTGTGGTTACTTCATTTTGCGGTACACAAACTCATGTCATCTGGCGATGTGACATTTGTTCCGGTTTGGAGTTTTAAAACTCTACTTATGAGCTCTTTTGTGCTTTCATCGTTATGTCCTTATTGAACCAGAGAGAAGGGAGGAAGAGCCAGGGGTGGGGCTTGGGTTGGGGGAAAGGGGCAGTTACACTTTTGCTTTATTTTGAGAATTTGTTAGGTTTTGGCCATAATGGTGTTTTGTCGTAGTACTGTCATGTTTTCTCTGTTTCATTCACCTATGCGTAATCCTTCCATCTGATGGATCCATCTAAAGGATAGCTGTGAAAATTATTTAATATCTTATTGCTTTTAGAATTATTCCCATGGGTATTAGATCAACAAAAAAAAAAAAAAAGAATTCCACTGATTTGATCATGGCATGAGTAGTTTGCCAAGTTGGTTTCTTTTCTTGGAAATTAATGTAACATGTATATTGCACACTAAATGCTGCCTTATCTGAGAGTGAAGTCTGACTCATTCCTGCTTGATTGCCATTTCCATGTCTCAACTAAAGAGTGCATTTTTAGCCACTAGCAAATACTTTGTTGACTTTCCACTTTGGTAAGATATTGGTGATCCTTAAAACTTTGCTTGGTAAGTGAAGTTGGGAGCGTAGAGTTAGAGGTTTTTAGAGAAAAGAGTTGGGGGGAGATGGACAAAAGATGAGGTTAGAGTTAACTACTCCTACTCCAATATTGAATTGGTGTAGCAATTAAGCACTTGCCCCCAAAAGTAAGGGGCAAAATGCATATCCCCCCCCCCCCCCCCCTAAAATGTCAAATTTACCCTTGATAAGAACCAGCATGATTACATCCTAACTCTTGCATAATTTGGGTATTTGGAAGAGTTAGCAAGAGTTAGGCTTCCAACTCTTGCTAACTCTTGTTGCCAAACAAGGCCTTCATGTTTCAGTTATTTCAGATTATGCAAGTAGAGATTGTCGTTGGGTGTATATGCCCTAGTTGTTCTCTGAAGTGCCTTGTCTATACGTTTGCATGTAGAGTTAAGCCTATAGCAGCTAATTCAGTGCAGTTGATTAATCTAGATTTGCTGCCTGTTCCTTTAAACTTCTGTAGTCAATTCTGTAATCATGTCTTTGCTAACTAAAAGTGAACATTCATGTGTAAGATGTCGTCACTGTGAATGTGTTGTGACTTTCTAACTTAAACTTTCCGTTTTTGCAGCCTAAGATAGATGACAATTCCTGTACAATACTGGCCACCGAGTGCCCCCGAATTATAGTCAACCCAAAGCATCACCCATCGGCTTCCGAGGAGTACAAGTTCCCACTGAGGCAATGGCCTCCATCTCGCTGGACCATTCTGTAGTGGAAGACATCGATCCCAAAACATGGGCAGTTTCTGGTGCTGCTCGAAGAGCACCAGTGCCGTCTGCATCAACTGATAATGCCCCTGAGATTCCCATGGCGGAGAAATTCAGGCTGGCCTTCTTAGAGAGAGATGCTCGGTTGGCCCCCAAGAGAGCGAAGAATGCAAGGCAGCAGAGACGGAGAGCAGAGAGGGAGTGGCTGATGAGCAGCTCGGATGCCAAGGCTCTCGTCCTCGCCTCTCAAGCGAGCAAGTTCTTGCGCAATAATAGGAGAGTGTTAGCTTCTTCGCTCGTATGGCTTGTAATTGTATAATAACTGTATCTCTCTTTCCTTTTCCTTTGGTTTGTTATGTGTTTTGATGCTTTTGATTTGAGAAGGAAATTTTCTAGTAGCTATGCTGTTTGTACACTTGGTTTTCGTTTCATCACTTCTCGCTGAGGCTTGGCAATCAATTTGTTTTGTGAATGCTAGCTTCCTCTTTTTCCTCAATGATAACTAGACAAGAATTTCTATAGCAAAATTTATTGGTTTGTTTTGGCCTCATCTTCTTCATTCCTTTGTGGTGCTTTCCTGAGCTACTTTGAGCAAATATAAACCAAAATACCAAAAAACTTTGATCAATGAGAATGAGAGAACTTTCCACAAGCGATACCAAGCTAATAGAAAACCTCAAATTTAGTACAAACTGACAAGTTGTAAACATAGATTACAAACCTTCTTTCTATAATTCACTGGCATCCATCATCGAGATTTCCATGGCACATTCAATGGCCAGAGATCAGGTGTGAAATATAAATGTTTCGAATGTTATCGAGTCCCTGGCAGCATGAATGGTAATACACCCACCCACCCGCACATACCCACTGCCCCCACACACAAAACCATAGATAAATAAGTAGAACAAGGATGCAAGAAACATCAATAAAGTTATTCAAGTATACATATGAATCACATAAATCCAAGCTGATCCTCGACAACTTCAGCCACAGTGTGATAGCATGTAATCTCCAAAAGAGCTCATTTTCACACAATGTTTTCCAAAACTAAGAAAATAAACTTGACCGGAAACAACAATTAGAAGATAAATCATAGAGATTTCATAACCAAACAACAAACAAAGAGAGGGAAATGAACTCAGGAAAGTAACAATTGGCATATCAAACAGGCCAATATCAACACAACATACTAGAGGCCCCCGAAGCTTTGTCCCTTACAGTTTTTACACAAATTGTGATCAAATGCAGCAGTAATAACAAATGTCTCTTTCTTGACAAAGCAAGCAGTCACAAGTAGAGTTTCAGCAACCTTGTTGAGACCTTATTTTCCTTAAGACACAATATGACAAGAACCTCACGGTATCATCAGTTCCCTGATATTCTATTCCTCTTGTGCTGCCATTTCTTTGATGTAGCAGCTTGATGCCAAGCATTCGACAATGTAGCTATCACTTCTGAGATTTGATCAGATTCCGGATCACAAATGGAAGAATGCCCCCATGATCAAAGTAGGCCAGCTCCACCTGAAAGGCACACCCATTGTTAATTATCAAACATTAAAATGGGAAAAAGAACTCTTGGCATAAAGCATTAGGATGAATGTGATATAGCAACAGGTTTGTACACTATTCTTCGTTTCCTGTAGGACCTCAGCATTAACTAAACAAAACTGATCTTATATGCTTGCATTTTGTGAATAGAAAGAGGAAGTTGTTCTTTGGCATTTTAGATGATGTATCACCAGGAAAATAATTATTTTCAGACTAAAGAGTAAACCAAACAACTGAACAGCATTAGCTGGGAGGCACAACACTATCAAAATGATAAAGGGAAAAAAGGTTTTATTTCAAATGATTTAGATTGATGAACACACTGAAAGGAACAGATGGGGCATTCACAGATAATGTAGGTGTTGATGCTTGTTGCTCACACTTATGGTAGCAAGATAAGGAAGATAGAACCATACAAAAACCAACCTTGCTCAAAGGAGAAGCAAGCTATTAAATGTCCCCAAATTTTCAGGACTGAATTCCCAACCACCATGAAAGGGGAAAAAAAAACCACCAGCTATGAAAGACAAGCCTCAATTTAAGGGCATCGGTTCTCTTTCCCCATTCGTAAAGCCACATATATTTTATTTATTTAGTTGTAGCTTTTCAAATTTTTAAGGCTAGCAGATTCAACACCCAATCATTCCAAAGAGCAATGCTATAGATCCCCACAAAACCAAGGAACGAGAGCTCCACCAAACTTTTCTGCCTGAGATGAGTTCCTAAGGTGCCAATCAAAAACAGTACACAAAACCCCCACTTTTGAATGATTAAAACTAGTTGTTCTGAAAAACTTGATAATAACAATAAAAAAAATAGGTGTTATACATCAAAAACCATGATGCCATCTTGAAGAACCAAAAACACAGACCAATTTACTCAAACCCTAACCCATAAACTGAAAAGGAATTTACATGTATCTCACCTCAATCTCTACATCCAACCCAAGTAGCTTATTATATGCCTTTTACACGTAAACCCTTAATTATGTATTACACATGTATCTTAAATCCAGTTTATCTACTAAATTTGTGATCTATATGCCCCCATGAAATAAAAATAGATAAATTGAGCTTGTGTTTTTCTAACATCAATGAAGCACATTTTTATTTATTAATAATCATTCTACATTTTAATTACCAAATTTAATCTTTAAACAATATGCTTATATTGACCAAAACTGTCAAAACTGATCAAATGAAAAAGTTTTAGGAAGGACAGGAGACTGACAAAAAAAATCAACTTCTCAGACCTTACATAGAACACACTGAAAAGGAGACCCATTCAAACAATAAATTGAAAGAATGATCGGAAAACAATACTGCATTTCAGATATCTATTTATACTGTCCCAGCAGATTTGTCATAGATTATTATGGTGGCAGGTGAATATGTGGGTCTATTTGGGAGGAGGGGTTGTTGGAGGGGAGTAATTTCAATTCTCGGAGAATAAATGCGTAAAAATTTATAAAATAAAGAACATGATATAGAAAGCAGTTAACATGAAGAAGTGTCATGTGTCCAAATTGGACGATTCTGATACCATTAGTATTTATGTTTTGGGAACAGAAACATGTACAAGATTACTTTTTGCAAGTATTGGAGAAAGAAACTGAAATGCAGATGTGGTGCGGAATGCTGAAGAAAGATGTGGCATGTAGCAGAAAAAAGCAGAATAAAGTTATCTAACGACGTAATAATAGAAGATAGTCTAATAAATACTTTTCGGATCTTATTAGTCTATCCATGCATCTTAAGGTAACAGTTTTTCTCGTGACACCATGGATATATTGAATTTTACCTCTGTATCAAAACGAGCTGTACATGTGAAAGACTTTCCGGTGTCTGTCACAACGATAATGTCTTGACCAGGACGCATGTCACTGACGCTACTTGGAAGGTCTATAGTGTAGCGCTCATGACCGGTAAGACCTAGTGATTCAGCATCTTCACCAGGTTTGAAACAGAGGGGAATTACACCCATCCCCACTAAATTGCTGCGATGGATTCTCTCAAAACTTTTAGCAATTACTGCTTTGATTCCCTGGTTAGAAATTAAATATAAAGGCATGAGAAAACATCCCAAATGAAGAAAGCATTGGATTTGTAAAGGAGGTACAAACCAGCAGCATTGGTCCCTTGGCAGCCCAATCTCGTGAACTGCCACTCCCATATTCTGCTCCTGCTAGGACTATAGTGTCATGACCCTCAACTTTGTATTTCTGAGAAGTATAACATTTCATAAGGTTCAGAAACCAGAAAATACAAGAAAGTCATTTCAGATCAAATTCAGACAACTCAAAAAATTGTTCCATACAAAGTAAATATGAAGCCCATATAGTCTACACTTCTCACCAAAATCTTTGTGAGTTGAAAGCAACAGGATTACACTCTATTCACCTGTGAATTTACTGAATATAACAAGCAGCACTGTACTTTGATTCAACCACCACTTCACCAACAATAAACTTCAAGGATTAATTTTCCAGTACAGGGAATTAATGAAGCTACTTATGACTGCTCTGTAAGATATCCAAGTTATCATCCTAAGCGATTCTAATAAAACTTCTTATGCGACTGAAAAGGTGTCACTATTCTGTTGACAAACCTCCAGTTGGTATTTGGAATGAAGAAAAGGGTTTATATAGGTGGCCAAGTTTGGTATAAAGGTACTGTTGTGTCTCTGTTGAATGCTTCAATAATCAGCAATTTTTAAATAGACAATATATCAAGCTACGGCCTATTCTTGAAAATAGAGAATAAACAATATATCTTGTTACAAACTGATGGTTTGGAACTACAAACTTTTTGCATATTGACTGCATTAGAAAGTGATGTAAATATGATGCAGGGAATTACAAACAACATCAACTATAAGGATAAGACATTGATGCAGACATACACATTTCACATCAGACATTCTAGTCACCATTGTTGTTAAGTCACTTCACCAGAGACATGGATATATGTTATTATTACTATCATCCAAAAGTGAGAAAGTTTTCCTACCCTAGGTTTAATTTGGCAAAGATTTCAGTTATTTCGTAGAAGCTTACCATTGCAGCATCAAACACATAGAGTTTCTCTCCTGTTGGAATGTGAATCGTCTTTGGGCCCACTTCACCTTTCAAGAGTTTATTCACAAGGCGAATGTTAGCAAAAGTTCCCCTTGCCATTATTTCATCATTCCCTCGACGACTGCCATATGAATTGAAGTCTCTGCGGTCCACACCACGTTCTAGAAGGTACTTAGCAGCAGGGCTGTCCTTGTGAATACTGCCTGCTGGTGAAATATGATCTGTTGTAATGCTGTCGCCAAAATTTAGTAAGCAATATGCGTTTTTCACGCTGTGGGGACCAGGTGGAGACATGGTCATGGTCTTAAAGTATGGGGGTTCATGAATGTAGGTAGAATTTGTGTCCCATTCATAGAGACTAGTGGCAGGAACAGGCAGCTGGTTCCACATTGGATTTCCTTTTGTTATTGCATTGTAAGTGCTCTTGAACATATCAGGCAACACACTGGATTGGACAACCTGAAAGAAGAAACATTTCAAGCTGTATTTAGAGAAGTTACTTTCAATAGAGAACATACAAAGAGTGAACGTAAAAGGTTATTAATTGTCTAAAACAACTAGGCACATTCTTTATGTTTCTTTTATAAGGGATCAGGTGAAGATCTGTTTCATACATCTAATGGTACAAGCAAATGCATGGCTGGTACAGTAGAATTTGCAAGGCAGATGCATATTCACACATGGAGAGGAAAAGAAAATAAAATACGTGGGTTCACGGATATATAGCATCTGAAATGCACAAAGATGTAAAATACACAAGAGGAGGTAATTAGTGATCTATTTTACGAGTTGAAGCTTCCACCTCAGCAATTTCTTCAGTTGACGGCCAAATATCCTTGAAGTATACACTCTCCCCATCCTTTCCTGTTCCAATCGGTTCCTTGTCAAAGTCGATATCTACCTGAAATGGTTTTCATGATTATCAAACTGTGAGGAAGGTACATTAAGTTGCTCTAAAGGCCTCATGAAAATATACATCAATAGTACAGTTTATTATTATTATTATTTTTTGTTTTTTTTTTGTTTTTGCGCGGGGGGGTGGTGGTGGGGGGGGGACACTAATAATATAGTTCATCATATGTAGGATACAATATTGTTTTAACCAGATGATTCACTTTGTTCAAATGAGACTTTGTTCAAATGAGAATGTCTAAGAGGATTTACAGGTTTTGATTGCCTAGGCAAGATAGCTAAAAAACTTCCTATCAGAAGACACAAGAGCTTCCGCTTCTGAAGTGAGTCTTATCAGATACACTGTTGAAAAGAGAAGCACACAACCAACAAAAAGAAATAATGATAGGATAGATATAGACATGGAAGCTCAGTACCTAGTTTACTATAGGTACCTCTGTTGCATCACAACAAAAATATGACAGTTTTGGTCATTAATAACATAAGGCAGAATCTCTGAATAGGTATAATTGGAATTGCATAATATTTGTCAATTGAATAAACAACGTATCTTGCTTAGGCTCTTAGCAATAGTTTTCTGTAATAAAATGCAGAGGATGTTTTGGTATTTATTGATAAAATGTGCACGGACCAAGTAATTTGCACTTAAAAACTACCGAATCGGCCAGATAAGAAGAGACAGAATGATGTATGTAATCTTTGACTTGCCAGAGGGGCCTACACATTGCTAAGATATTCTGTCCACCTTTATTCATGAACAGTTAGATATTTGATCCATTAAAGGACTTGCAAAATACAAGCAATGACAAAATATCAAAATCCCATCATACACTTTTTCCTTTCCCCCCTTAATTTTACATGATTTTTAATTCATTTCGTATGGAGGAGGACAAATTTAGCCTTGATGGGATGCCCTTTTCATGTAAATGGCCCTCTAATTAAATAAAGCTCATGAGAAGTATAACAAATACACCATTTGAAAAATAATAAAAGTCTGGAAAGAACAAAACAATATATTGAGTGGCTATACTTCAAGAAATCAAATAGTACATGCACATCCAATTCAGCTTCAAACATTAGTAGAGCATTATGTATGTGTGCGAAACAGTCAGAAGTTTAGATTACTGTGGAAAAAACTCCAAGGCTGTGACATGATGTGTATCATCATGGACAAGCTGTGACATTTATGTATATCATCATGGACAACATGTAGCCATATATTTAACATAGAAGTAGCTATATCATCTATAAAGAACACATCTTTCCAGATAATCTAAAAATCACCATTCAGGGGCAACCATTTAACTGAAAGATTGACCAGTATTGAAGATTGTCTGTGGTTGCAGAATCGTAAGTGAACGAAATCACAGGGAAGGATCGTGGACAGGTACAAGGATTATTTATAAAGAGAGACAACATTAAGTTTTTGTAGTTTAAGAAATTTACTTTTCTACTTTTCCTCTTTCATATATTAATATTTAATTCTTTAATTATTTTTCTAATTCCTCCAGTGTCTTCTTGCAAAGCATATATATACATATAATGTTAACTTACAGTGCCAGCAAGTGCATATGCCATAACAAGAGGAGGGGATGCCAGATAGTTAGCTCGAGTTAAGGGATGCACTCGGCCTTCAAAATTCCGATTTCCAGAAAGCACAGCAGCAGCCACAATGTCTGTGACAGCAAGTTAAACATATATGTGACAATGAGGCTTATTTAATAAAGGTCAGGACATACACATTAAATATGACTAGGAGCACATAAAGTAATGACATATTATACAGACCATTTTCTGAGATTGCAGCAGCAACAGACTCATCCAAATCCCCAGAGTTCCCAATACATGTAGTGCAGCCATATCCAACAATATGAAAGCCTTGCTGATTTAGGTACTTTTGTAGGCCACTGCAGAGACATAATATATATAACCACAATTCATCAAACAATTTTCTTATGGGAATGATATTTTGTAAATAAGATAATGATTCCGATCGTGTTAATGTACACAAAGCATCACTCTATCAAATTTACAACTCGCAAGCTTCTAATATATTGAAAGATCCCAACTCTGGTACCTTTTAAGCAAATATTTGGTAACTACCCCAGAACCAGGGGCAAGACTCGTCTTAATCCATGGCTTAACCTGAAAGTAATTACTACAATCATTAGCTGTAATAATGCAACAGAAAATACCACAATATGAGTGTTAAATAAAACTACTCTTAGATATTGAAAATGTACTAGAAGTTGAAATGTTACAAAAAGATAATGGTAACTACTCCATGAAATTGGAATTAAAAAAAACAAACCAACCTCGAGACCTAGGTCACAGGCCTTTTTTGCAACAAGACCAGCACCAAGCATAACACTGGGATTTGAGGTATTTGTGCAGCTAGTTATAGCAGCTATGACAACGCTACCATGCTTGAGCTCTGCATGCTGTCCATGGAAATCAAATTTCACAACTTTCTCTTGTGATTCCTTTGGCACTGCAAAGCCCTGCAGGTTTTGAAATGCTTAGCATTTGTTGCATGTAAAATGATTACCTTGGAAGGTGTTATAGTCAAGAGAAAACAAAAATAATATTATTTTAAAGGCAACATTGCTGAATATCACCAAGCTGGTTAAGTTGATACCAGATTTACTGTAAGTAATAAGATTATAGTAGAAAATATGGGTGATTTCTTGCATACAACAATGACGAATTAACAGAAGAACTTGCTTGACTCAAAACTTGAGATAGAAATACATTTGAAACTTCCCTTAACAAGCATTATGCTTGTACAAATCAATAACAGCAATAGAATGTAATTGGTACAAGAAGCAAGAAATTATCAAAAGAGAAACACGTTACAACTTATAGAACATTCGACGAATTAGAACTAGTGCTAGTGATAAGCCGCTAATATTTCATCATTCTAGAGTTACTATTTCATCTCGCTACAGCGTGCCAGCATCAGCAAAAAACCAAATCAACCGCAACCTCAACCACTGAGGAAAATCTAACCACAGATCATCAGATATGATAAATAGTGCAGCTTGCAACTCACCTTGAACCCAACTTTATTGTCCAGACAGGAATGCCAATCTGCCTTCATTTCTCTCAAAGGAACCCGGTCATGAGGTCTGCAGAAAAATAATTCTGATAAATTAACAGAAGAAAAGGCAATGATTTCATGCAGGATATAAAAGATGTTGGTAGATAGCTTACCTCTTTGGACCAGATATGCATGGTTCGACTTCAGCAAGGTCCAATTCTAGGTATGATGAATAAACTCTCTCTTTTTGAGGCTGACACAAACAGAAAGTTCATTATGCACCTGACTATTCAATATTGCTATCTTGACAATGGCAAAGGCTTACCTCATTGTAGTCGACAAACATCTTGTTTGCTCGAAGATAGGCTTCTATCATTGACACCTGTGAAATCAAAAGATTTTAAGTCTGAGTAAACAGCCTTATTAGAATTGTCTTTCTACTAAAGCCTCTGAGAATTTAAATTTTGTTTCATAGAGACTAAAAAATACAAGTACAAGAAAAAAACTTAACGTAAAATTTTCCTACCCTGCAGAATTTTTGATTTTTCTTTCAATAGAAACAAAGAGAAAATAACGGACAATCCATTAAAAAACTGATAATGTAAATTGCTGTACTCATACAAATGATGTTACATAATTTGTGAAAGGAAAATTACTCACAGTTTCATCACTTCTTCCTGTCAATTTGAGATATTGTAAGGTAACGTGATCTACAGGAAAGAAGCCCATGGTTGCCCCATATTCGGGTGACATATTTGCAATTGTTGCTCTGTCAGCTAAGGATAATTCACTCATACCTTCACCTGAAAGAATGAAAGCCTGGCTAATATTAACCACCGAAAATGAATTATGTTTTCAGATCATTGAATGGAGAATTGGATTACCATAGAACTCCACAAACTTGCCAACAACACCATGCTTCCTCAACATTTGTGTCACAGTTAAAACTAGGTCAGTTGCTGTGACACCATTGTGTAATTTCCCAGACAATTTGAATCCAACTACACCAGGCAACACCATGCTCATAGGCTGATCAGTCACAGAAATAAACATTCAGAATGAGGGCGACATAAAAGAGGATACCTTTTATTAGATTTTTTTTTTTTTTTTTTGGAAAGCAAAACTATAGAAATCATGGAATGAATACATGTTACTAGAATATAGACATTCACAACTAGCATGCTGGGGTGAAAATACGGTACCCAGAAATAGTGGTGATAATTTGCAACAAGAATAGAGGATTTCAAAGAAAAATACTAAAACCTAGGATCATTACTCCTCAACATAAATGGATTAAAGTATGTTGAATGGATACTTCAATAAAGGAGATACGTCTGATACGTGGATACTGAATTCTTGGTGGATACTCGTTGGGTCCTCCTATGACATAACCAAAATATATAGTGTATCCCAGACACATCAAAAGTATAAAAGATGTATCTGAGACTAAGAAGTAAAATATCTAATGCATGAATGATAGGTTCACAATTTGATTTGTCTTTTTTCTATTTCTTAACGAAGAATTAAGACTACTTTTGTAACTACTATTTATATAAATCGGAAATATTTTATAAACTCTTTTATTTTACCTGGGTTATTGTGTTTTTTTAATCATTATAGCCTTAGAAATCCATGTTGGAGTTACATAACATTAACTAACACACATAATTTTATTATTGCCATAGCTGCAACATATTTCTGTCCTAGCTTTTCAGCATTTGCCATATTCGTATGAGCATATTGTGTCATATCTGTATCTTGTAGCCTTACCAGCGTAAATTGCAAATTTCACACGGAACAAACCGAAATTAGTTAAATCTCCAAACAAAATCCAAATCGTTCTGAATCCATTATCTGCTCTAACCTAAGGTGTCCGAGATCATAAAGGGAATGGGAATGGTGAAGGGAAAGAATATCAGTGAAATTGCTACAACCGAATTCAAAGGAAGATGAGCCACTGGACAAGCAGGAAACAGCAGGTTCTTGTTATGTAGACGCCTCCCACCCACCCATCTTCCAACGCAGGAGGGACAAATGAAAATAAACAACGAGAACAATCACAATAATAATCAATTGATCCTAAGGACCTGCTTTGTACAGTAACCAGGTTGAAACAATCAAAGGAAATGCAACTTTCCACTAAATTAAAATAAACCTATAAATTACTAGAGATGGGCCAGACCCTATAGCTAGTAAGACAAAATTGAGTGACTTGTTAAACAAAAATCTATCATCCATTTTGCCCCTTTCTTTGTTGTGTGTGTTTAAGTTGAAAGAAACCAGTTACATAAGCAATTTTTGGAAAAGCACAGAATGAGAAAATAAATAATTGCATGGATATACCATTAAGAATAAAAAAAGTTCCTGAGATTGCTTTTAATAGGAAGCAGAATTGTGTTGACAAAAATAAAGCGCCCATGAAATTTGTCTCTTTGAACATTCCACCCTAAAACTACTGGAAAGCGCACTTCCAGCTACTCGGGTAAAATGCAAAGAAAAACCTGCAATTTTCTAGCACATTTTGTTTACCTGACCAAGCATTGCAGCCTCTGCTTCAATACCTCCAACTCCCCAACCAGCAACACCTAATCCATCAATCATAGTAGTGTGGGAATCAGTTCCTACCACACTATCTGGGTACAGGATGCCTCCAGTGTTGAAAACAACTCGACCAAGGTATTCCAATTAACCTGAAAATTGTCATTACACTTCAACAAAGTAGATACAATCTTGGTGCATTTTGCAAATAACTTGTGCACGCTTTTGAATCTAAATGCATTGCAAAAAAGAAGTATTTAATTTGCAAAAATGTTTCCTGTTGCCTTTACCTGGTGAACAATACCAGAACCAGGAGGAACAACAAGCATATTATGAAAAGCAGTTGAACCCCATTTAAGAAACCAAATCTTTCTTTGTTTCTTTGGAATTCAAGTTCCATGTTAGCCTGCACTGCATTTTCTGATCTTGCCAAATCAACTTGTACTGAGTGATCAATAACAGATCCACAGGAACCTGCAGACAAGAAGAAATAGTATTCAGACATAAGCAACTATAAAGTAGAAGGGAAGCACAAGCCTAGAGAAATATGGATAAATCACTCATATTAAGAGATGGTTTTTTTCATTGAGATACTGTGAATCTGAAAGATACAAGGAGAGTTTGATTTAAATAGTCAAATAATTTTAACTCTAAAATTCACTCACAACAAAGGATTTATTTGAAATTGGAACAGATCAGGATCTAGAAAAAAGAAGAGTTAACTAACAGTAGTGAAAATTAAAAAGTTAAACTGAAGCTATCACATTCCAACAGGAAACATCCCTCTGACTTCTTTCTGCTCAGTCTACATACCTACATTAATTGATAAGAACCACCAGCCAAAAGAGAGAGGCAGGCGATATGGGGGGAAGCTAACAGAAATTATATAAAGGTTAAACAATTTGACTGAAGCTCTAGCATTCCACAGCTTTCTAGATTTCTTTTCCATTCAATCTAAAAAACTATAATATTTGATGAGATCTACAAACTAGACTAAGAGAACTAAAGAAATCTGGTACATACAAGGGGGTTGATCTTATTTGAGTCACCACCCAATTTGTTCATAGCATCACGCATGCAAGCAAGATCAACAACAGCCGGCACTCCAGTAAAATCCTGATCATATAAACAAAATAAGTATGGAATACAGAGATCAGAAAGAAACTAAGAATGGAAACTTAGGAAAAGGTTAAACAAACCTGAAGGAGAACACGAGCAGGTTTGAAGGGAATCTCAACTTGCTTTGGAGATGTGTTCTCCCAATCAACAATCTTCTCAACATCATTCTTGGTGACTTGGAAGTTATCACAATTTCGGATGGCAGACTCAAGAAGAATGCGAATAGAATATGGCAGCTTATCTGCAATTCAGAAATAGATGAGTGAGCAGAAACTTTTTATTAGAAAAGTGAGGTAAGAGTTTTCAAAAGAAGGATAATATGTAAAAAAAAATTAAGAGGTCAAAGAAGGTTACTGAACAAAAGAAAATGTAAAAAAAAGGGATTACAAAGAGGAAGACCCTTTATAGTCTCAGTTCCTGTCGAAAAAGCGTTTTAGTATATCATAAAGACATCCATTTCTGGCTCTCAGTGGAAATGCCCAATATTTATGTTTAGTCCAAGGGATCTCCAAGTTATTTGAATCTACTAACCCATACCCCACACAGACAAAAGAACACACAAAATAACAAGGCCGACAAGAACAAGAACAACAAGAAATATGTCCAGCAGTTCCCATCTAAATATCTGCAATGGCCAAAATGGTGAATCCATAGAACTTTTACTTTGTAGAACTTTTGCTTAGTATACAATAAGTATAAATTTCTGGTTCCAATAGGTCCCAGCAAAACACTTAATACAAATCTAGTTTACGATATACAGTAAGATAAATTAACCGGCAAATTAGAAGAGAAAATAACACCTCCCCAGATCTGCAATATAAGTATTAGCACGTGGTAGGTGTTTGCCATGCAGATATAATGAAACAAAAAAAAACATAATAATAAATAGCTGAAGAAGATTTCAGAAAGGTCAGAACTCAGGAGATATTACCAATCCTTGGATCGTTCAGTGCCGATAAACTGTAGTATTTTCCATATTCTCCGCCCCCAGGCTTCGGGAGGGTGGTCAAGATATCCTGAAAAGCGTTTCCTGTAGCTGAATGCAACAAAAAAGCATCAATGTAACATGAAATAACTTAGTTACTTGTAATGTCCTTAAAGAACAGCATGTCAGAATATGTAAAGTTCCGCAATTATAATAATATGCATATGTGGTTCCAGTTTAGTACAGTGGTAATGCCAAGTGCAAAAGGTCAAGGGTTCAAATTTGGCTTGCACCACGCTATAGCCTATTCTACAAATAAATCAATAGAAAATGCAAATGTCAGAATACTGTATTTACACTGAATTCAGAACTACAATGTATATGCTTAGAATCAGTTTTTCTAATAACTTAAGGTTGAATTCGTGGATCTCGAATTTGTAGCATATATGGTTTAGTGCTGGCGACTGTTTTAATGGTAGAGCTCCAAGCCCTTATGATAATTGAAGTTTGGAGAGTTTGGGAGATTAGTATGACTAGGTACATAAAATACGCAAGGAATGCCTAATGATTGAAGGAGAAGCATTATGAGCCACCCAATGAAGCATATGAACCATGAAATGGAATGTTTGGAGATAAGAGCTTAGAATGACATGTACAAAATTACAAAAATTCTTATACACCACGCAATGAAACTCTGGAAAGACGAATTGAGTGACTAAGAAAAGAAACAAACAAATCTCAAAATCAATTTGTTTGTAATTTGTATGTTAGTGAAGTTGGCTGGGGAAGCTAGCTAGTTACTAAGCTACGAAAATTGATGGAATTGTATAAGGAGAAAATTTATTTTTAAAAAAATTACACAGCTTTCATTATTTTTTTTTTGGCGGGTTTTTTTTTTTTTTTTTTGGTTGGGGGGGGGGGGGGGGGGGGGGGGGGTTTCTATCATAAGGATCCATAGTAGATAATGTTTTCTAGAAAAGAAACAAATGCAAATAGAAATAATGATGTGTTTAGGGATATGTATGATGGAAACCTTATACAACATCTAATTCCTGGTGACATGTATACTATTCAAACCCCATTCAGACACATTTTGGTCTGGGATGGATATTTTCTTCTAGATTTGCAAAGGCCTAAAATTTCAGACTAGAATGAATAATCCCTTAAATATACATCCCTCAAACAACAGGGAAGAACATTAACTGCTTACATACTCATAAAACCTTTGGGGTAAAAAAAAGAAAAAATAGAAAAAATCTCAACACTCTTTCTTGAGGGAAAAAAATGGTATAAACCATCACCCCAAAAAAATTGAAAAATCTTAATGCTAAAATTTATCAGAGATACAAAATTTTGAACATGATGGTATCACATCAAATCCAAATCCATAGTCAGTACATAATAAAGATATGCATTTAATCAATCAATGAACAGATACAGGCATTCTGTAGAAACACGCCGTTTGTTCTCAAAACTTTCAACCTGTTCCAAAAGAGATGGTCTGCAGCTTTCCCTTGATAATCTTTATAAAGTATACTAATTTCGACCACAAGATTTGGATTCAACCATTCAATCACGACTCAGGGCATTTAGGTTTATCAAACGTTGTTGCTATGAAGTTTCAAATCTATAAAATAGACCATACAGACGGTAGCTATTAAAGACTATAATAGATTCTTAAAACTCGGGTTCTCATGTCATAAACTGGAAAATAAACTCTGGTTCTCACGTCATAAACTTGGGGGGGGGAAAAAGGGGGACCACATAAGAATCATGTCCATGTTTGGGACCAATAACCACAAATTAAATGCAAAGTGTTTTCTAATCATTAAGACATTTAATAAACAATAAACCCAAAATTCGTCATCTTTGGTGTTCCTCATTTATAGCACTCACAGGTTAGTAATGAAATTAAATAAGCTCAGTCCCTATCATTCAACCACACAAATAATACTCTGCAAAGATGTTGTACATGAACTGAGTTTTTGCCCGCGTTGCTTTATTCTCAAATAGTGCAGAAGTGACAAATTAGAGAAAGTAGTGTACTTATCTGCAAAATTTAATCAAGCATATCCCATTTGACTTCAAAAAGAAATATCTAAAGATCCCAAACACAAAAGGCAAGCACGGATCCGAGCCCAAGATACTCTCAACCAATGAACCAAGTGTAAAAGCTCATACGATCTCAACCGAAGTTTAGCAAATTGCAATTCTCATAAAACAAAACAAAATCAAAATCAAAATACATGTAAGATTCTATAAGTTGAGAATCAGAGAAGAATCATACCCATGATCCGGATCTAAGCTCCGCCAAGAGATCGCCGACTCGACCTCCGACAGATTTTTAGGGTTTTTGAGAGAGAGGATGGGCGGAGAGAAAGAGCGAAGAAGCAGGTGATGTGACTGTTTTCAAAAATGGGAGGAGATTTATAGATTTATCCCCGGTGGACCTGAAATGTAAATATCGGAAAGTATAAGAGGTGATGTGACTGTTTGCCGAAACAATAATGATGGCGATGACGTTTGGTTGCGGAATTTTTCAATTTGGAGGGCACGACGATGACGTAGATCGTGACGTCAGCAAGGAATGATGGGCTTTGGGTTCGTGTGCCAGCCATGCATGTATGAAATAAAATAACAGTTTCCTCCATTTTCTTTTTGTATTTTTTGTAAACCTTGATCCTCATTTTGATCGAGACTTTAATTTGACGTGGTTCCTTTTCTGGATTTTTTTTTTTAACAAGATTGGGTGGATAATTTGTTTTTTTTTTTAACAAGATTGGATGCTAATTTGTTGATTAATTTTCAGAGGGATTTCGCTATAGCATTTTATGTTAAATTCAGCTTTATATTTTTTTTTTGCTTCAATCACTTCTTTTTTTAAACTAATTAAGTTCGCTCACATGTCAAGTGCAGAAGCGTTTCTAAACGATGAAAAACGCAAATGTCTTACTGTAATCACTTCGAAAAAAGCGGATCGCTTCAAAATTGCGGACCGTTGGTAACCTTATTTTTTGAGGATTGTGACCATAATCGCAGTCCTTATAAAAATGTCCTATTTCTGAGAATTGCGACTATGATTGTAGTCCTCACAAAATTGCTATATTTCTGAGAACTAGACTATAATCACAGTCTTCTCAAAAATGTCATGCTCCTGAGTCTTTACATCTTAGTCCTCACAAAAATGTCATGCTCCTGAGTCTTTACACCTCACAAAAATGTCTTATTTTTTAGTCTTTATAAGACCACGACTATGATTGCCCTCCTCATTATTAGGACATATTTTTGAGTTTTTATAAAACTGCGATCATGATCACAATCCTCACAAAAATGTTTTGTTTTTTAGTCTTTATTAAGGCTGCGACCATGATCGTAGTTCTAAAAAAAACACAAAATTTCAGCCTATATGGGCACTGCAACAATGATCGTGGTCCTCATAAAATGCCCTAATTTTCAATTAATAAAAAGACTGCGACTATAGTCGTAATTTTCTAATAAAAGACGATGACCATAGTCGTAGTCCTCACATAGGACTACGACCATGAGTCGCGGTCCTCACATCAGCATTGTCATTATCAGCACACCCCCGTTCACCGCTATCAAATGATCCCCATTTTTTAAAATCTAAATACAACACCGACCAAACTCAAACAAAATCATCGCGAGTACGAGCAAATGAGATCCGCAAAAGGTCGATCTCAAAAAAATTGGTCTTCGTCCCCTGAGACCCCGGGGAGTGGAGCCCCCGCCCCCTCTTCCAACCCCCACCGTAACCTGATCCGCAAATTACTCTACATCGGGGTCAGAATTGAGGGGAGAGCAACGTTGAGGGTGACTGGGAAGGGTAAAAGAGAAAATGAAAATATATAAAGAAGTGATGTTTAAGAGAAATCAATTTATGCTGGCGTGGATAAGATTGTGGTAAATAAAATTATGAAACTGAATTTTTTTTCTAATTATGAAGCAAATTAGGAGGGTGTAACAAGATTTTCCTAATATTTATTTATATTTTATTTAGTTAGATTATTTATTATAGAAATCTAGGGTGAAATATGCGTAAAATTTAATCACGACAATCAAACATTGGCTATGCACCAAACCTTATCAAAATTCGAGTAATTGCCAAAAGGAGGAAAAATTAAAAGAAGTATGGATGAATATTAGTGTCTCTACTTAGAACTGGATTGATTTTTTAAAACTATATGATGACAGTTCCAGTTTAGGTTTCTATACATGGCATTCAGCCATATGCATATGGCATTCATCTACAAATTCAGAGACAATTTAGAGGTATTTATTTTGTATAATTTGCTCGCGAATAAATTTATATATCCTTCCAAATGAAAGGTATGCATGTTTGTAGTATAGAAATAAGAAAACAGATTGAAACAGAGAAATGATTATTAACCAGTACCCAGAGTTCACAATAGAAGTGCTTAGCAAACCAAATTCCTGACAGTGATGCAAATCACAAACAGTTCATACCAAATGGTTGATTGGTCTTTGTACAAGATGAGAAATTCTAGCATGAAAATAGTCCTACAAAGCAACATCATACCGTATTGCTGGCTAAACGGCCGTTTTTACTTGCTCATAACTAATACGCGCCCCCAGGAAGTAGAAAATTTTGGTATACATGTCAAAATCGACTTGGTACAAAGAATCCTGAATACAGCATGTTGTCAAAATTGTGTTTTTGGTACTACACAAGAAGAATTGTTGCCTTAAACTGTATGTTACACATCATGATATATCAACGAAACTATGTTTCTGAATGTTGTTCAAAGACAACCAATGCACAAACCATCTGGTAAGTGGTGTCCACTCATATGGGAAAAATGAGTATGGTCCTTTCTTGAATTTGTATAGTAAACCTCTCGGTTGAACCACTACTTCCTTTCAACAAAGAACAGAAGGTCGAAGTATTTGAACTTGTAACGGGATCAGCCTCTGAGGGTGAGCAAGCGAATGGTGAATTCTCAAATGGTTGATGACCCACAAATCAATCTTGATAAGCTTGTATTGCAAAAAGGTTGTTTGACTTCATGTTGGTGGCTGCCATGTCCCTGGTTTGAATGATTGACCAGTTCCGGTTGGCTCCGAAGACCTGAAAAGTAAGGAGCAAAGAAGAAAGATTAACGCATCATAACTTCAACTTCACAGGGTCCAATACAGCTTGCATTGCCATTGAGGCCCAGAAAGGTGGTACAGGCACAGAGTTGGATTATAGGATGGCCTAGGTTAAAAACCAGGGTGCGACCTTTGTTCAACCAACAAAAGAGGAGGGAGGAGGAGGAGAAGAGGGGAGGAAAAAAGGAAAACATAAAGAAGCTTGTGTTGTTTCTCAAGGATATATATGAAGAGATTTAAAACAAAGCACCAGACACGTGTACTCGCAGATGTGCATATACACCCAAATTTAGAGTTTTAGAGCAAATTTATAGTTACTCCAAATACAATGCTCAGAATTGGAATTTTTTTTTTAAAGGTGCTAGTTTCTATAGCAGTAAATTTTAGCACACAATTTCAAGAATCAGACTGTTCTTGCAGCATCAGTTCTCATAAGTTATACCAGGAGGAGAGCTTATTTATCGTGTTGCACTTAGAAACAATTAGATATGTTCAAAATATGCCTAAATTTGCATCTATGTACTGCAAATTCATTAACATCATGCAACATGATCAGATTTCTACAGTACGCCCTAAGGTCACAGACCATGAACTTCATCCAAACAAATCTCCGTTTGTCAATAAAGATGTTAAATGGCTAATCTCTGAAACATAAAATCTTCTAAAAACATTATACTTCATTTTTTCCCTTTTGAATGTACACATACATGAATGTATCTATATATTATTTTTCGGGAAATAGTAATCTTCCCTGAGAAATGTTAATTTTGTCTAACCCCCTTGACATTTTCAACAAGCCAAAAAATGCCTAGAACCTCTTTCCCGTAACCCCGAAATCAGAAACTTCCCCTAAAAGCTCTTCTTTACACAAAGTTGCAACTTTCTTTATATCAGGAACAAGGAAAAGTTCACTAGAATAAATAATTGTGACAATGCTCCAGTCAAAGAAACATTTCATGTTGTAATATCATCAAAATTCACACTTGGAAAAAGTAATGCAAGCATAAAAATCTTACCTATCTTTAGTATTGGCAGCATCCTTTGCAGCTGATTCCTCCTCTCCTATATGTTAAACAGAACTTATATTTAGCAACAAAATAGCTGATACTAAAAGATGCAACCATCTAAAGTTTTTCATAGATACAGCTAACTGGGTAGTATGCTAGCTTTAATGTAATAGAGAAAAGAGAGAAGATAATTTGGTGTTTGCTCTATAGTTTTACAAGTCACACTTGGGCTCTATAATATCATCTAAATTCACACTTGGGCCTTTCTTACAAGTCAAAGTCCCTTGAGATTTCAAAATTATTACTTTTGATAAACATAAGTTTACAAGTACAAACAACTTAGAATATCCAAAATACAGTGCTTAAAGCAATAAATTTTATACAAAGTTAGCAAAAATAATATGTAAAAAGCTATAGTTCAAACCAGGAAAAAAATCACAAAAGGTCAAGAATTTCCACTGCTAAATAAGATGCCTGGCTGCAGCAGTATAAGAAGAAAAAAATCCCAAGTAACTGCTTCCACTCATGCACACAACGCAAAGTATTATGTAACAATAGTATCACATAGTTGGCAGTAAATGAGAGAAAGCCACAACATACTACAAGAGATGGAAATTACCTTTGCTGTGGTCAAAGGAAGCACCAGGAAACTGTTGGATAAAACTTTTAAGGTCTGGAGATCCATCTTTACCTGCATTTTAGTAATAATTAGATGCTTAGCAATCACTTTTCTTTAGCAGTTCAAACAGTTCACAAGTCAACTAAAACACATCAGAAAGAATATGAGATGAATAAGGTAGAATTGTAGCAAGGCTAGTTGGTTATGTTCACAGCTTACTATTTGGGTGTTTCAAAAATAGCATATGGAAGTTCTAGTAAGTAGCTATTTGGCATACATTGTATGTCAGAGGTGACTCTGATTTCCGGTAGCAAATCTATCATCTCCACTTCATCTAGACGTCAACTCAAGTTATAAGAAATTCAAAGTGCATGCACATGCTTAAACTGTGTAACAAGTGAGTTAGACTTTGCCACTAATATCTTCTCATATTCAAGACAAGCTCCTCCGTTTCCCAAATAGCTTTCGATAGCATCTAGATGCCAGCTAAAGAGTTCAATGACAGCAGCAGGGAGTTAAGTTTGGAATCCTGCTGTAGATCCTTCTCAGCTTTAATAGTTGTACTCCATATCCAGTTTCATTTTGATGGGAAACACGTAGATGGTGATAGTGATGAAACATATCATTTATTGGAATTTTTGGTACACAACAATTCCAGTTTTTCTCAGAAAGAATGTATTTTTGGTCCATAGTCTAGAGATTTTGACATAAAGAAGTTCGTGTGAAATAATACACATGTTTCTGCATTTAATCTTTCAGGTTAACTAGGTGAATAAATTATCTGCACCTAGATGTTCTCTCTATGGAACCATATGTAACCTGGAAATGTTCAAACCATTCTCAAGAGAGAACTCCCTGTATGTACTTTCCATAGTTCTACAGTTCTGCCATCGCTTTGTAGGTGAAGTGCCACTAATCCCCAGAAGAAATAATAGGTTTCTAAGCGCCTTTCCACATATTTGAGCATTAGGATTGACACATGTGCAAGCTGTATGCCCTTGGGTACATATCAAGACATGCTAGCCTACTAGGTCACATAAGAGTTTCCATAGTGCTATGAATAACAATCAAATATGTTCTAGATGAACTATAGACAGAAGTGATCCAAGCAACATAAACAAAGATGAAACTAATAGTAAACATAAAAAAATTTATGCTACTCAAGACATTTTCTACGGCATAAAAGTAGCATAATTTGCTTCAGTAGTGAGAATCTGAACGACCGTACATTTAATGCTAGCAAAAAATCAGACATAATTTCTATCAAAGCTATACATTTTCTATTATTTTGAGAATCGAGACAATCATCTAATCTTCTATATTCTAATTTAAGTGCATGTTCTTAATGACTAATTGACATACCAATGTTTTTGCTCTGTCGGAGGTTAGCACCACTCGCCTTCCTTTCCTCTTCTTCTTTCTTCAAAACTATAACAAGAAACAGGGAAATGTTGAGAACAAGTCGCTAATGATGCAATTAATATTTATGATTTATCATTGAAGAACTAGTTTATCTCAAAACTGCAAACAGTGTTTTCCTTGGAACTATTAACATGTACAAAAAAATCGAGCACCCACATAATTTTGATGTAAGAAGGAAGCCAATATTGTTTTCTAAAACGTTGAGACAGAAATAAACAGTAAAGGACTAATACCTTACAAGTTTGTAGAACCGAGGTTTGCACATAACAATTAAGGCATCAAAAGATGTCTCTTGTAGTTTTTTTTGTTCCAGTTTCAGTATATTAAAAGTTAAAAAGGATTATAATATATTAATTAAAAAATTGAAATATTAATGTCGAACGTGGTGAAAGGAAATGGTTGAATAATTGGAGGAAAAATTGAATTATTCAGAAAATCACATTGAATACTGGAGAAAACACTAAATTTCTGGCAGTATGCATAAGAAGAAAATTTATGCACACTGATATAAACATGTCTTAAAACCAACACCTTCTCAGACACAAAAACCTTTTAAAAAATGACAGTAGTAGATGCTTGTAATTTGCATAAAGATGACAATTCACACACACCCCCCCCCCCTCCCACCACCACCTCCTCCACCTCATTATAACCTCCTCCTCCTTCCAGCATCCACCACCTTCTCCTTGCGGGCCCACAGCTACTTTCTCCATTACAATATCTTATTCCAGCACTGCTTCCAATTCCCACTCTGATAATAAGCTCCTCTTCCAATCCCCACCAACACCCAACACAACCATCTCCATCATCACCTCTTCCCCTTTCATGTCCCACCAGCTCCTCCTCCCTTTGCTTATTGGCACCAAAACCAACAGCATAACTTTCCTTATAAAGTAAAATTGTTATTCATTATCAATTAATCATAATAAAAATGTAAAGTGTAAAGATGTACTTCATAGGCAAATAACGGGATGATTCTCGGGTTTTGAATATTTCAAAGGAGTACACTGTGAGTCTGTGACTGTCATGTGAAAGAGAACCATACCAAAAGTACAATTGCATTCGGAAGAAGTTTGTAATCAAGCTTTCATCTCTTTGACAAAACTCCATTGGACCCTAATATTTAGACAACTTTCAAATTATAAAAGGAAAATACCGAGACCTAAACTAACTGACCCGTTCCAACTATTACATTTCTGCTTCTGGAGTAGAATGAATAATGTATCTTTTAGGAGGGCATGAACTGGGAAGAAATATCTGATTAACCACAAAGTAACACAAAAACAAAAGGGAAATAGTAATTAAGAATTTACATACGTAAAACATTTTGTTTAACACGTTCCCGCATGGCCTCCATCTGAATCATTTCCTGCATATAGTATATGGCTATTAAAATCTGATTAAGCAACTAAACAACCCAATGCATTTGATCAAGAAGTACTACTGAGTTTGACGCACTTGTAGTCAATCATAAAACTTAAAAAGAAAACAGAGTGCCAGGAGGATGCACGCAGAACCTCAAATAATGGTATAGCACATGATATGAAGCATATTTGTAAGCTTGTTTAAGTGTCTATTGAAAGCTAATTGATATGTACAATGGCCACAATTTCATGCTCATCTTCCTCTTTGAATTTAAGAAGATTACATTTAAAAAGTTTATAGGAGGCAATTCAGTCTACGTTTATTGCACATATAAGATTCAGAAACTAGATTCTATATTTGCATTTAGATAAAAGTGCTGCCCCATTTAAAGCATAAGAAGAATTGAGTTATAATATGTCATTAATCATCTCTTTCTTCTTTTTTCACCAGGCTTTTCTGATTTAACTTTCTTTTGCCATCAGAAGTTATGAGTTAGACAGTTTAGTTTCAATTTTGGTTTGCTAGTTGAAAGTTGGATCCCAATCGAAGGCCAAGATATGAATAATATGTCACATTGATAGCTTAGAAGGAAACACATTTTACATAGTTATAATAAAAATAGAGGTCAAGCCTAGCACACATAATAATACCATGTTAGTTATTGTCAGAATCTCAAGAAGAAATCTTGAGCAGAAGTCTGAGCTGGGTGGAGGCAGTGCTAGAAAAGGTTTTTTTGAGGCTCGCCTCGAGGCTCGCTTCAAGGCATTTTCAAGGTTGATCGCCTTGAGACGCAAAAGAAAAGACGTTTGTCCTAAGAGGCATACCTCTTTACTTAAAGCACTTTTAAAGCATGCGCTTCGCGTCCCACGAAGTGCTTCTCCGCTGAATCATACGCTTTAAGAGAAAAGGGTACAAAAAGAAAAGAAAAACGAATTTTAACTTAAACTAAAAGTGAAAAAGAGTAGGCTTCATACCTATTCTTCTTATTTTCTCTATCTATTGGACACTGTCATCATTCACTACTTTCACATCTAGAAAATTTGGTGTTGCAAGCAACTATGTTTGATTTTATTGTCACAAGTGATCATCTACTTTGTATTTTCATATGAATATTTCAACCCCTAATTTTTTGTTGTATCTAACTTACATTGCATTGATTTTGAATTTGCGGTCGATTTTTGGTTCATTGTGTCATTTTTCTTTTTTAGTTGAATTCTCTCTTTAAGAACTAAGTATCACATTTGTTTTTACGAGTCACTTTCTTTCATCACTGTTAGTTTTATTTTTCTATTTGTATTTTATGAGAACTCTTTATCCATGTGGTCGTATGGCTATAATAGGATGGGTGGTTTTTGGATCTTCTCCATCCCACTTATTTCATATTCTTTTTCTGTTTGTATAGTTTAGTTAAGCCTAATTCATCTCAGTGTTCTAAAAATCGGTTTCATTATTCGTGCGGTCCAACACTGAATAATGATTAATCGGATTAATCGGAGATTAATCGGGGATTAATAGTTTTTGAAAGTTTTAATATATTTAATTATATTTATACACAACTACATATGAATATATATAGTTAATTATTGAAAATACCTAAATATTATACAAGACAATATCTAGATGTGAAGTTATAAACCATGATATGATGAACAAGACAATGTGAATAAATAGTAAAAAAAAAAAAAAGTAAAAGAACTTATCTCTTCACATTAGTAATTCAAGATTTCAAATTTTGCAACATAAATATAAATGAAAGAACTTACTTGCAAAATAAGATAAATAAAAAAAATTAATCAATTTATCAATCAAAATAATGAGCTTTAAAGAATGATGGAGAAAGATTGCTAAATAAGTTAATTTGAAAAATAATCAAAAATAATAAAACATAAGTATCACTTTATGCAAAATATACGATAATAAAATATCATAATTCATCTACTATTTAATAAATAACAGTTCATCTACTATTTAATAAAAAATCATTATCAAATCATCAACACAACATAAACTACTTAGCGATCCAACACACACAAAGTGATAAGTTTTCAAATAAAAAACATATGAAATACCTAAATGATTAATTGGGGATTAATCGGATTAATTAGGGATTAATCGGATTAATCGTGCATTAATCGGGGATTAATCAGAGATTTATCATTTTGGACCTGATTAATCGCTCGAGCACATAATCAGAGCGATTAATGTAATATTAAGCGGGCTGCCACTGAATAGGATTAATCGGCCGATTAATCCGATTTTTAGAACAATGATTCATCTTGATCTATGTCTTGAATTGATTTTATCCATTTGTAGAATATTATATCATTTCATATAATTTATAATATTTATTATTTTAGAAAATTAAATAGCCATGAGGCCTACGCCTTAGGCTCTAAGGCTTATGTCTTGCCTTATAAAGGGGTCTTACGCTTCGCCTCGTGCTTTCGCCTTTTCTAAGCATTGGGTGGAGCTTATCCATATACGACTTTCCCAGACATTGAAGGGGTGGAGCAGAGGAACCATCCCTGTGAGTCCAGGCAGAAATAATTAATTTTTTGATGCAGCAGGAGCCTGATTGAAGCAGACTTGCCCTCTGTATGCAAGCAAGTTAACAGAACCGCCTTCAAAACTCATGTGATCAATAGACTTATAGTGTATTTAGCTCATTATGTTCTCTCTGGATGAGGCCAAACCCTCTCAACTATTTAGCGGAAAGAAGGGTGATCAGTTAGTTAACCTTGTAAGGTGAGGGTTTAGGAGGTAGCTCTAACTTTTCCCCTTTCTGTTAAGTCAATTGTTCAGTGCTCATGGTAAAAGAGATTTATTTTAGGCAGTGACCAATGATGTATTCACCTGGGTAAGCTCAAATCAGACAAGGAATACTTTGCACAGTTAAGAACATACTAGAACCAACATAAAGTTCAGTAACTTCTGAATCATCTAAATTATTAGTTGCACAATGGAACGTATCACGCCTTAAAAACTTGTTGATAGGAAGATATCATTAATCTGTACCTGGTAGAAACAGGAAAATTGGGGGGAAAAAAAATTCATTCATTTCTGAACACCACCTAAACCAGAAGAGCAATGTAGCATACAGAACACAGATTACTATACAGTATAAGCTTCCTTTAGTTTCTTATGGTAGAGAATCAGCATATGTCGTAAGGTAAAAGAATACTAAGAAATGAAGGTATTTCATAAAAAAATATCATTATCTATCAAGGTTTCATAAACATTAAACTGATTTTTGCCGCACAAAAAAGTCACAGTTTCCTCTTGCCTGTGGAGTCGGAGCCTTCTTTCTCTGACCATTCAACCAGCATATCCACTCAACTACACCATAAGAAATAACTACGTTTCAAAATTTATTTGACCAAGGCAGTGTTGTAGTGAAGTATAAAGGCAATTATTATGTGAATATGGAAACAGCAAGTGTCCTGATAAATCCAATCTAACCAGTTAATGACCTACAATGAAAATTTTAGTGTGATTATTGCAATGAAAATGCGTAATTAGGATTTATTTAAGAACCAACCTGGTATGGATGTCGGATCGTCTTCACCTTTGAATATCACCCATCTTTTCTCCTTCACTGGAAAGTTCTTATGATCAGTAATTAGACATGGGGAAATTGTTATGTAGAATCTCATCCCTAATCCACTTAATCAATAACTAATCCTACAAGATCAAAACTCACATACTAACATTTAATACAGCATAAAAATGAAAAACATGAGTATTTTTTCCGACGTTGTTAACAGTACTACAGAGAAAAAGTAATGTAGATTTTGTCAAGCATTCTCAATCACACACACACACACACACACACACACACACACACACACACACACACACGAACTCAAAATTCCCGTAAACACCAAGCCACCAGTATAAGAACTACTACTGATCCAATCCATTCAGTAAATTAAACCAAGCAATAAAACTTAGATCCCAAACTCACTGCATCACTAAAAAACACTAAAGAGAATAAAATTCCCACATCACAACACCCTCTTAGTCAATTCTACAAACATCTTGTGAGCAAACAATTTAAGAAAAGAGCTAAAGAAATATAAATTTGATATTACCATCAGCGTTTCATAACCCTACAATGAATTTCCCAAATTGACTGTAAGCCACCAAAAGAAGCATGAATTTGGCGCAGCGCATTCAATCAAATTATCAACGAGAGAACAATTACCATATAACTTCACATCCACCTAAGCCCGGCTAATCCAATTAACATCAGACCATGAGTTTAATAAAAAACCCAGATTCAATGTCAGCTCGCTCTTCCAGACAAATGAACAAATGGGGTATGAGCAAACAAAAAGAAACGGATCAAAAGAGGGTAAAATGATTACTGATTCCATCGACCTCCTCCTTTCGAGTGAAGTAACGATTGCCCACCTTGTCCACGCCAGCTAGGGTTTTTGTGCTGAGGAAACCCTTGAGCCTCGAGAAAAGTTTCGACATTTTTCTCGCTTTCAAGCGATCGCGGCTCCGTGTGTGAACGAATTGAGTGCGACTTTGCGAGTGAGAGGCTTTTTTTCATTTGGATCCGAAAATATGTTAATGCTTGCAAAAGCTGTCAGGTTGCGAGATTATTCACATAGCCCCCTAAACACCTATCATTTCTCATATTAGTATTCATTTCAATATTTTCTTGTAAATATCGGCTAATTATATATAGAGAACACTTGGCTACCTATAATTTAGGAGCAACCTAATTGTATCAAATCTTTCAAAAGAAAAATGTACATTCACACTGATAATTTCAGTAATTTGCCATTCACCAAGATCAACATGAAAAATTTTAAAGAGAAATTTGAACAATACGATAAAAATAAAATTATTCTTCTTTTTATTTAACTAGGAAAAAAAATACTTCTTTGCTTTTTGTTGTTCATGAAAAAAAGGAGAGCTCAAATTAATTTGAATATAAATTTACGAGTTTTTAGGGACAGAAAGTTTGTAATCATGTTAACTTGTCTGTGCAAAATTAATGTAAAACTCTTCTTAATCTACCACATCATTAACTCTATTAGATTTTTGAAACGTGTAATGTAAGTAAAATAGTTTTTTTGGTTAAAATATTCTTTAATGAGTAATGCGATTAGATGGCAATAAACCAATCAGAGATAATGTGGTGAAGCTTTGCTTTGATTCACTTGAAATATTGGGCAAAATCACATATAAATTTGTTACATATGCTATATTAAAGTACTTTTTTTTTACAAAGCATTAACGATCATGCATATGTACTTTGGTTAGTGGCTTATCATTGTTATCTATTTAAAGTACATTTTTTTTAACATTGTGTGAAAAAAGAAAGAGATTGGAATATGCCTTCTTAGTGAAGCACCAAGTTGATTCTATCATACGAGGATTATGATTTAAAAATAAAAACATCAACTACAACAATAAAAGAGGTGCATATAAAGCCCTTTTAAATAAGGAGGAAAAAAAAGTAATTACATCCTGTGTGGTTTGCCCTCAAATCTAAGTTATTTAGAGAGAAATATCGTGCTCTTTATTACTATTGCAATTCCGATTTTATTAAGGGGCTATTCACAAAAAATGGAATATTTTTTGGAAAAAAAAACTTTGAAAGTTCCTAACTTCTATCCATACACGTGTATCATGGCCCCTAATAATTTTCAGTTACCCTCAGAATCTAAATTTCAAAAATAAAAAGTTCCTTGAGCTTAACTTTTATCAAATCGGGCAAAATAAGATTTCTCTCGTGATTATTTTTAAACTTTGTCGGACCGTCTGTCTTCTAAAAGAGAGAGCCAAGGAGAGAACTAGCTCCCCTCTCCTTCTCACTCTCCCTGCCTCCCCTTTCTTTGCTACTCTCTCCCCTCCCTCTCCCTCTCCCATCTGCCCACTCCTTCATCCCTTCTCTTTGTAGCTCTGTCCTATGCAAGCAATAATTTAGTTAAATCGATCGAACGAAACGAAAGAGATATTCTCTTGTAGCTCTTATATAAAATTTGCCCGTTTATCTCATTTTTCATCCCCTACTCCCGCCTTTTTTCTTCTCTCTCCTCCTCCTACCTCATCTTCTCCTCCTTCCCTCCCTCTCTTTCTCTTCCCTTCTTTCTCCTCTTTTCCTCCTCTTTCTTTAATCACTGTCCCTCTTTCTTCTCTTCCTCTCCATCTTCTTTGCCACCAGTCGGTTTGCATCATCAGTATTCTAGTGTTTATTTTATGATTTATAAATTATCATATTTCACTCTTCAGCACTCGACAAAGATCCCCAGGTACTCCTTTTTATTCTCCTTCTGTATTCTCTTCGCAGTATAAATAAATAAATAAATACTTTACTCAATCACTCCTCCTGCTCATCAATCATCGACAACGGAGATGGCTCCGCAACCAAAGAGCCCGCTCTTTGGGACCCAGCTCAGAATCAATCTTGCCCTCAAACTCTCCCCCTCAAAAGTAAAATTCTTCCCCTTTTCGCACAAATTTTATTGTCAACTTTTAGTTTCCTGTCCTCATTTCTGTATAATCCTTTCTGGGTGTTGTTATTTTTGCAGCGCACTTTTGTTATGTTCCGTAAAGATTCCACCTTGTTACTGTCTTGTGGTTCTAAAATTACCCACTCATAAAAAAAAAAAATGCTCCTTTTAGTTGTTATGGGTATAATTCTGTATCTACTTTGGTTCCATGTTGCTGGGCTTATTAGATCACTGAACTGGGTATAATTCTGTAATGTGTAGTTTACATTTAGATGGGAAATATTCAATTTTACAGTTTTGTGGTCTCGCCCAGGGTTACTTGTTATAGGGACTGAGTTTATCACAATTTTGGTTTATTTGTAAGGTTGGTTTTGGGTTGCTGAGACAACTAAAGTAGAGCAATGTACTAATAAAATACGGGTTTGCTTGATTTGTGATTACGAATTCCCCTGCTAATGACATAGGTTTTTTTTTTTGTTGGATTCATTTCAGTTGAGAATTTCAGTAGTCTACCAGAATTTCTGATTTATTAATTTAATTTTGATTTGGGTTGCCTGAATAAATTTTTGATTCAACTGATTATGTTGGCATTTTGGTTGTAACTTTCCTTGTTTTGTTGGTTGTTTGGAGATTACACATCCTTTGTAGATTTTTGGGGTTCGAAAGTTATCCCCTCATGCCAATATCTTTTAGTTGTTATGGAATTTCAGATTTTCCAGTTGTAGTTCTGGAATTCCCTGTTAAAATTACTGAGTTTTGGGCCTTTTAAAGGCTTCATTTATCAAACCGAGTGAAGTGAGGTTTCTCCCGTGACTCTTTCTTACACTTTGTCCATCCGTCTGTCCTCCAAAAGAGAGAGCCACAGAGAACCCCCTCACTCCTCTCTTCCCTCTCCCTCTCCCATCTTCCCACTCCTCCTTATTCGTCACCCTCTTCCCCCTCCTCACAGCTCGGTTCCACCGCAAGCGGTAATCTAGTTTATATTTAAATCAACTAGATAGAATATAATTTCCTATGTTAACATTCTACTGTCTTCTTCTCTATTTTATTCCTCCTTTTAGTGGGTTTGAAATTGCATTGTTTACTAGATAGTTTGTATTCTTTTATCTATTTTCCTGCTTCTTCATTGAGTGAAATTTCCTGAAAGCTCTGGATTATGATTTGCTTAGACCTTCTATTCAGAACAGTATTTATTGATGAACATTGGTTTGATTTGATCTTTTTCTTCCTATTTCCCTTCAGACATTACTTGGGCTTCTGGAATTCAGAACAAACCATGCACAATTTGCATGGCAGCCAGTTCGGGTAAGCAAGGAGGCTGCACTCCTTTTCATTGCTTTTTTTTTTCCTTTAAATATTTTTTACATTTTATTTGAATTGTATTTATTGCAGACTCTTCAAGACGGCGGCCAAGGAAGAGTGCGATACCTAAGACCAAAACTCCTGTTCCAAAAGGATTCCCATCAAAATCCCAGGGTGGAACTAGCACACAGAAAAAAGATAAACGTGATATTGAAGAAAAGGTTATTGGTGAAATAGGGGAAACTGAGGTTGATCTGCAATCAAGCATCCCAAGCAACACAGTGAAAAGGAGAGTTGAGATATTGGAGAAACTGGAAGAAAATGATGATGGTAATAATACTTTATCTTCAGGAATTACTTCAACAGCTTTTAGTAATGATGAGTCGGATAGCCAGCTGGTTGAGTACAAGGATGTGGAAGGCAAGAAAGGTTTAAAACACAAGGAGTTGATGGGAGTTCAACAGAGCTGGGGAGACACGATCCGTTAAAAGATATTGCAGGCAGAGCTCATACAAGTGAATTTGATCCAGGAACCACTCACATAGAGAGTTTGTCTAAAGTTAAAACAAGGGATTTGGATGGAGTTGAGTATATTGAGGGTCAAATTGACAATATAGAAATAACAAAAAACCACACTCTTGTAGCTGATAGCGTGGAGGAAAAGAAGCCATAGTTGAGAGTGATGTCGATGTTAGTGAGCGTGTTGGAACATTGGTGAAACAGGAGGAACATATGGATGCTCAAGCACAAAGGAAACAGTTAGAGCTTCTTGTTGAGCAGAATCTTGCAAGTGGAAAGAAAGCATTTGTTTTTCCAGAAGTGGTGAAAGCTGATAAATATATTGAAGTGTTCCTAATCGAAACTCATCAGTATTGGTCAATGAAAACGAAATTTTGATCAATGGAGCCTTTAATGGCTGGAGATGGAAATCTTTTACTGAAAAGATGCACAAAACTGATCTAAAAGGGGACTGGTGGTCTTGCCCCCTCTGTGTTCCTAAGGAGGCATATAGAATTGATTTTGTATTCTTTAATGGTGGGAATGTATATGAGAACAACAATTCAAGCGACTTTTTTGTACCTGTGGAAGGTGGGTTGGATGAATCTGCATTTGAGGATTCTTGCTTGAAGAAAAAAGAAAGGAGCTTGAGAAGATTGCTGCAGAACAAGCAGAAAGGGAACGGCAGGCTGAGGATCAGTACAAGAGAGAGGCAAAGAAGGCTGCTAGTGAAGCTGACCGAGCATAAGCAAAGATGGAGGTACAAAAAAAGCGGGAAGCTGTTGACCGAGTAATGAAGTTTGCTACAAAATCAGTTGGTGATTATGACACCTAGAGCCTAGCATATTTAACGACGAGGATAGAGTTAGACTATATTATAACCGAAGTTCTCGTCTACTTGAGCATGCTTCAGAGATATGGATTCATGGTGGTCATAATAACTGGAGTGATGGATTGACTATTGTTGAAAGGCTTCAAAGTTCTGAGGAAAAAGATGGAGACTGGTGGTATGCAGAAGGTATGTATGAGAGCTAGTACTCTTAGGTCTCGGCCATTGATCCATTTCCAAAGCACAAATACTCTTGCATGAAAAGTGATCTACCTTGTGTGCTTGCTACGCGCCATAGCGGGTATATAATTGCTGTGTTGTTTAAATGCTTTATGCTCTTCACAATTCATTTTCCAAATGCATTTACTCATAGTTTGTCCTTCTTATTGCTAACTTGAGGTGAAGCTTACTGAGATGTTTAAGGGGGAAGAGGTTTTTCAGTAATTAAATTTAATGAAAAAAATGGAATTAATAGTTTAGTTTGTAAGCACATGGTTCGAGATGTTTAAGCCCTAAGCAAGCATTTCAACTTAGTTTTATTTCATTTTGAAATATTTTTTCAGAGAAGAAAGTATTCATTCTGGAGTTACTAGCCTTTAAACTGTACACCCCCCTCTTTTTTTTCCTTCTCTCGGACAGTCCTCGGTTGTCCTTCCCTAGTTCAGAGCATGGTCCATCCTGTGACTGGAAACAATAACCATGTAGACCAAGCTATTCAACTGTTGATTAATAATGTCTTAATAAGTGATAAACATTTCACTTAATGATCACCATATTTGTTGTATTGTTGCGAGCAGGATAGTGATGTTTACATTTGTTGCTGTCTGGAGACCATGCTTAATAAACAGTATAAACTTAACCCTTTTGGAAAGTGCTAATGATCTTCAAAACTGACACACACTTTATTTGTGTGCTGATGGTTAGGGGGAGGATATAATTTATATGTACAATATTTTGATGTTGATATGTGTCGCTGTGGAAACTTAAAGTTTGATAAATAGATAGAAAGACAGAGGGAGTGAAGCTTCACAAAGGACTCTTCCTCATTTAGAGTTTTACTCCAAAGTAAATAACTCTTCTCCATTTAGAGTTCCACGTTTCCTTTTGTGTAGCTTCTATTTCATGTTTGTTCATTTACAAAGCATACTATCTTTCTTGACAGGTTTCAAGTACATATTCGAAAGAGGTCTCAGGAAATCCTGTAATTTCTCCACATCTTCCCAAGTTCCATGGCATCTTGAATGGGATCGATCCAGATATATGGGAACCATACAGTGATAACTTTATCCCGGTATGTTCCTTTAATTCATGCTGAATTTCTTTAAACAATGTTTATTAGTTTCCTGAGGTACTGGTCATGATTTTATGTTTTAATATCTTAGTTTGAGTTGATTGAGATTCCCACAATGAATACAAATTTCTGTCACATTTATATACGGTGTCTGTTAGAACAAATAAATTGTATTGGTCAAGATAGAGTAGTTTATATTAACCATAAATCATAAGCATTTTTGTTAGGTCATAATACATTATGATTTGTTGGAATCCAAATACTTTTATCATTTGAATCATTTGATTGTAGCTGCCTTTTACCAAAACTATGATTTGATTGTCAGTAGAACTATAATGCAATATGCTGATGACCTACCTTCAAAAGTTAACAAAATATAGTTGGCAAAGGAGCTGAGAATATAATTGTCTGAGGGATTTATTCACTTCATTACGAAAATGAACTGGACCTTGTTTCAACTTTCAACTTATGGTGCGTTAACGTAGGCTATGAAGCTTGTGGGTTGGCATGGATACAATCTGATTATATTAAGGACTATGCCAATGCATCAAAACGCTAAAGTTATGGTGAGGATTGAGGGTATTATATTTATATTCTAACATGTCCCCGCAGGTTGAGTGGACTTTTAATGGGCTAAAACCTGAGCTTTTACGCGAGTGGTATTTTTATTTTTTAAATCCACTTTTTAAATACGCGTCCTATGGGGATTGAACCTGAGTTGCTCTGATAACATATTAAGGACCTTGCCACTGCACCAAAACTCTGAAGTTATGATGAGGGTTAAGGGTATTATATTTATATTCTAACAGATGCAATTATGAATTGATTACTTATTTTCATATCATTGATTCAAGATTGCTCGAGCTAGGGGATTGATGATTTTCTATGAGAAGGAAAGAGAAGAGAAAAAATTAACAAGAAATGAGTGAAAATTAAGAGAGAGCAGAAGTGTGAAATTATACTTTAAATGGGGAAGACTGAAAACTGTCTTGATATCTTGTATAGTTGAGATACATAAGTTGTACGCACAAAAAACCCACCCTTTTAAATATGAAGTACATGCTAAATGGACAAAATCAATTGGATGGGAAATGAAGTGAACTGATTGTTCTGAAATATTATATGATAGCCAATAATAAAATGCAACGGCAGGACTATAAAATGTTATGAGGTAAGAATTGTCCCTATGGCAGAGAACATTAGGACAAGCACTGTATGAGAGTGTAAGAGGGAGGATTATATTATATACAATAAATGATACAGTGATGGTCATTTGCACAATGACTAGGGAGTAAAGACGAGCTGATATATGCGTGCACATGTAGGTTAAGAAAATAAGAGGAGAACTCTAAAATGCTTATATGAGAAATCATATAATGCAGTGTATTATGGTGTTGAAGGGGTACAAACATTTTGAATTATGGGACACCATGCTAGGAGTGGGCTGCCTTGCATTTTAAAAGAACGACCAAGCAGAACATGAAACAATTCCATGTTAATGTTTTCATAAAATGGTTCCAAGCAGACTCTGTGTCATTGTGATAATCAGTCTGTCATCTACATTGTCCAGAATCCTGTATTTCATGAAAGGACCAAACACATTGAGAGTGATAGTCATTTTGTCAGAGATGTTGGACAAAGAAGGTGGTTATGTTCCAGTTCACACCGTCTTCAAAACTAGTTCACACCGTCTTCAAAGCAGTTCGCTGATGTATTTACTAAAGCCATCTCACCTAAAGTGTTTTCTAATCTATGTAACAAGCTGGGCATGTTAGATGTCTATGTTCTACCTTGAGGGGGAGTGTTAAGTTGGGTTATTAGTATTGGGTTATTAGTTTGATACCCATATACCCTTCTTGTTTTCTATATATATCTCTCTTCTCCTATGAATAATAAATATCTTTTTAGGGTTTCTCTTTCTCTACACTCTGCACCGAACAATGGGTATGTAATGAGAAAAGTTCACGTCTACTTTACAATCAGATTAAATTGGAAATAAAATCTCCAGTTTTACATTATGAAAGGCGACTCATTTCTTTTCAGGTAGCTTATACATCAGAAAATGTTGTTGAGGGCTAGAAGGCTGCTAAAGATGACTTGCAACAAAGGCATAGCCTGAGGAGATCCGATCACCCTTTAGTAGGAATAATTACTCGCTTGACAGTTCATAAAGGAATTCACCTTTCAAGCATGCTATTTGGCGAACTCTTGAGCGCAATGGTCAGGTATAAACCATCTGTATTGCTTGAAGGGGGTGTCCTGTAAATCAGCAGACGACGCGTTAAAATCAGTTTCGGTAACTATAGTTGCATGCCATTATTCTTTTGCATATGTTTATTTTCTAACTTGAATTTTCCTCTGGAATGCAGGTTGTTTTGCTGGGTTCTGCACCAGACCCTCACATACAAAATGATTTTGTTAATTTAGCTAATCAGTTGCATGCTTCACATGGTGACCGAGTGTGCCTTATGATAAACCTCTTTCACATTTGGTGAGACTTCACTAACTGTTTCTTGACATCCTTTGCAGATGCTACCATTTCTGCATGTTGTACTGGAAGTATGGATTACTTAATATTTGTCTGTTTCTCTGGATAGATATATGCTGGTTCAGATTTCATTCTTGTTCCATCTATCTTTGAGCCATGTGGCCTAACACAACTTGTAGCTATGCGATATGGTGCTATCCCCGTTGATCGAAAAACTGGAGGTGGGTACCTTAAGATTTTTCTTTTGTTTTTATCTATACGAACTGTCTTGCTAATTTACACCAAGAAAAAGCCTCGTGAAAAAAAAAAATGATTATAGATTAGTATGTAGAGAGCATCCATCATAATTTTTATATTTGCATACCAATTCTACTTAGCATATATAAACATGCTCTCTTGTCCATTTTTTGGCATTAATTTTGCCCAATGTTTTCATTCACAACTTTCTGAATTACCCAATGGGGACTTTAATACACCTAAAATCATCTCATGTTCCCCTTCCACTTTACCTACAACTGTACCCGAGTGAAAATGATCTCTACCAGACATACACAATGCTTTAGCTAGTACACGAAAATGCATAACATGGTGTTTTTGTCTATCAATAATCGCATGCATTGAGCGGTGGATATGAAGTGAAGTAAACTGTTGTCACGGAAATAGTGAGCCAAACTATTTTAGTTTGATTTAACAGAAAAATGGAAATGGTTTCTAATTTCTGTTTTATCACTGGAAAGAACGGCAAAATTAATAAAGGGTCCTTCCACATATATCCAAATTTTTAGGCCTCATACTCCGCAACCCATTCCATTAATCAGTGGCTTGCTTGGTATAACCAATGTAGATCTGCATTTTTATTGAGGTTCTTTCTGTGTTATCCTTGACAGAACATCGACCCATGCTCCCGGTTCCTCTTTATACTTGTTGGCATCTTCCTTAATATCCATAAGCATTTTCAGTGGTTTGTATGTTTCTTCATAATGTCTGGTGTTGGAGCGATGCCTTATGTTAAATTGGAATCATGAAGGAATTCTTGGAACATATGGAGCTAAATTAGTTTTATCTTACGGACATTAGTCATGTTAGCACAAGAAGAACTAGAAATATGAGGAGGAGGTGCAAGGAGCAAGAACACAAAAATTTCTTTTCTATCAAACTCTTGCTCACTCATTTCATTCAAGGATGACAACACTATTTATAGACTCCTAATGACTCTTGAGATTCCACACACATTGGAATTCCACACACAATGACTCTTAAACTTCCTCACAATGACTCTTGGTAATTACAAACTACATAATGCATTTGTCCTCTCATCTCCTTAATTAATATTGTATTGGGAACTCCAAGGGACTTTGTTTGAGTTTATCTTTCAACAAATTCCTCCCTTAAACTCAAACATTTTTCATCCTTCATTCCAATCATCTTCTTGCAATTTTCGAATAGCGCTGTTGGTAGCGGCTTTGTAAAGATATCTGCCACTTGATCACGACTCGTAACGTGACTCAGTCGCACTTTACCTTTCTTCACATGTTCCCGTATGAAATGGAAACGAACATCTATATGTTTACTCCTTTCATGGTGCACCGGATTCTTTGCCAACTCAATTACTGATTTGTTGTCAACTCGTATTTCGGTCGCTTCGTTTTGCTGGAGTTTTAGCTCACATAGCAAATTTCTCAGCCAGATTGCGTGACACACGCACCATGATGCTGCCACATATTCTGCTTCGCATGTTGATAAGGTTACTATTAGCTGCTTCTTTGAGACCCATGTGAAAGCTGTGTCTCCTATATAAAACACATATCCCGATGTGCTTTTCCGATCATCTATATCTCCGCACCAATCACTGTCGGAGTAACCCACCAGTTTGTATTCATGTGTCTCCGAGTAGAATAACCCGAGTGATACAGTTCCTCGAATGTATTGAAGAATCCTCTTGATAGCCTTCAAATGTGAGTATTTCGGTTCCTCCATGAACCGACTCACTATCCCGACACTATATGCAATGTCAGGCCTTGTGCATGTGAGATACCGTAGGCTCCCAACTAAGCTCCGGTATTTGTTTGCATCCACTCGATCTCCTTCATCAAATTTTGAGAGTTTCGCACCAAGTTCCATCGGTGTTGCTACCGGGTTGCAATCTTCCATCTTGTTTTTCTTCAAAATGTCTTTTGCATACGCCTCTTGGGACACAAATATTCCCGATTTTCCTTGCTTAACCTCAAGACCAAGAAAATACTTCATCAGCCCCAAATCTGTCATCTCGAACTCCCGAGTCATCGCTTCTTTGAAGTCTTTTATCATCTCCTCATTATTCCCCATGAATATGAGATCATCAACATAAAGAGCAACAAACAGCAAGTTACCTTTTTTCTTCTTCACGTATAATGCATGCTCATGAGGACATTGCATGAACCTGTTCCCTTTGAGATAGGTGTCGATTCGGGTATTCCATGCTCGCGGCGCTTGCTTCAGCCCATATAGCGCCTTCTTTAACTTCAACACTTTTTTCTCCTTCCCGGCTTTCATGTATCCAGGAGGTTGCTCCACATATACTTCTTCTTCAAGCACACCATTTAAAAATGCTGACTTCACGTCCATTTGATAGATTGGCCACTTGAATTGTGCTGCTTGGGATATAAGAAGCCGAATTGTCTCCATCCTCGCGACTGGAGCAAAGACTTCATCATAATCAATCCCAGCCTTTTGTCTATAGCCTTTTGCTACTAGACGTGCCTTATATCTTTCTATCTCACCTTGGGCATTCATCTTTTTCTTATACACCCATTTTACTCCTATGGGTTGATGTCCTTTCGGCAGCTCCACCAACTCCCAAGTTTCATTTTTTTCAATAGCACTTATTTCTTCATCCATCGCGGCTTGCCATTTCTTAGCTCTCACTGCTTCTTCAAAAGTGATATTCTCAGCATCCGCTAGAAGACATACCAAGTGTACTTCGCTTGTTGTCTCGTATAGATCTTGCAAGCTTCGCATCTTCGGTTGTCTTGGTTCTTCTTCATCATCAGATGTCGGAGGGCTTGTCTGTTTGATTATCGGTGCAGAGGTTGATTCTTCTATTTCTTCCTCCTGCGTTACCTCTTTTTTGTTGTTCCAATCCCATGCGCTTTCTTCATTCACTTGCACATCTCGGCTTACAACCACCTTTTCTTCGATCGGGTCGAATAACTTGAAAGCTTTTGTCTTCTCGTCATACCCGATGAACACGTACTTCTTACTCTTGTCATCTAGCTTGGTTCTTCTTTGATCCGGTACGTGCGCATAGGCCACACTACCGAATACTCTCAAATGTGATACGGTTGGTTTTCGTCCGCTCCAAGCTTCCTGGGGTGTTTGATCTCCCATCTTCGCATGTGGGCACCGATTTTGCACATACACAGCACATTGCACCGCTTCTGCCCAAAATTCTTTTGGCATGTTTTTGCTCTTCAACATCGACCGAACCATATCAAGAATAGTCCGGTTTTTCCTCTCGGCCACACCATTTTGCTGAGGTGAGTATGGTGCAGTCAAGAATCTTCTGATTCCTTGTTCCTTACAGTAGCTTTTGAAAGCAGTTGACATGTACTCTCCGCCTCTGTCCGATCGTAAGGCCTTGATATAAAGACCAGTTGTCTTCTCTACTTGCATCTTGAATTTCTTGAACACCTCGAGTGCCTCGGACTTTTCTTTCATGAAGTAAACCCAAGTCTTCCTTGTGTTGTCGTCAATAAAGGTGATAAAGTACCTCTTCTCACTGAATGACTTAGGTGTGATCGGGCCACATATATCGGTATGTACCAACTCGAGAGAACTCCTTGCACGATATTCCGCCCTTTTCTGAAAAGTGTTCCTTGTTTGCTTGCCAAGTACACACCCTTCGCAAAATTTATTGGTGTAGTCCATATCTGGTAACCCGTGGACCATATGCTTCTTTGCTAATTCTGTTAGGCCGCCATAATGTAAGTGTCCTAACCGCAAGTGCCACAACGAGACTTTGTCATCCATGTTGACTTGCAAGCACCTTTCTCGCACACTTCTCAAGTTGAGTTTGAACATCCGATTCTTGGCCATCTCCACTCGTGCAAGTAACCGGCCTCCTTTGTCTTTCAAGTGTAACATTCGATCTTTCATGAAGATCGAATATCCCTTCTCTAATAGTTGGCCCATGCTAAGGAGATTACTTTTCATGTCAGGCACATAGTAGACATCCTCAATTGTCCCTTCTTTACCATCCTTTTGAGAAAAGCGTATTTTTCCTCGGCCTTTGACTTGAACCTTCGACGCATCTCCAAATGACACGTGCCCATCTTCTATCTCTTGGATCTCCATAAAGAGATGTTTGTGCCCACTCATGTGATTGCTAGCGCCTGTATCGAGATACCAGACCGAGTCGCTATCAGGAATAATGTCTTTATAGGCCATCATGAGAACACCATCGTCTCTTATCTTCTCTTCCGTGACTAGTTTCGCATTTTCTTCTATCTTTTTGTCGGAGTAGCACTCTTTTGCGTAGTGTCCATATTTGCCGCATTTATAGCACTGGACATTTTGACGATTTGACCGGCCGCCTCTACCACGACCGCGTCCTTGACCACGCCAATTTTGTTGGCTCGGCTGGTCCTTTTCTTTCGAGTTGTCTCCGCGTCCGCAGCCTCTACCGTGACCACGACCTCCACGGTCGCGTCCTCGACCACGCCAGTTTTGCTGGGCATACATCGTCTTGTCCTCCTTGATAGTTGCCTTAGATTGTAAGGCCTCTTCGAGCAGATCTTGTTTCTTCTTCTTCCGTTGCTCATGCGCCTCGAGAGAACCGGCGAGATCATCTATGGTCATCTCCTCCAGATTCTTCGACTCCTCAATTGCGCATACAACATTTTCGAAATTCTCGGTCAATGACCGCAGAATCTTCTCCACGACCCTTGAATCGGTTATGGTTTCTCCATTGCGTTTGAGTTGATTTACCACAGTTTGTACACGCGTGATGTAGTCAGATACTCCTTCTGACTCCTTTATTTTCACGGTCTCCAATTCACCTCGTAGAGTTTGAAGCCGCACTTATTTAACACGGTCGGCGCCTTTGAAGACTTTTTGCAAAATCTCCCATGCCTCCTTCGAAGTTGCCGCACTAGCAATCTTCTCGAACCCCGACTCATCTACCGCTTGGAATAAGAAGTAGAGAGCGGTCTTGTCTTTCGTGCGCGTTTCTTTCAACGCCTTTAACTGATTCGGCGTCATGTTATAGTAGTAGCCGGCTCTGTGTAGCCATTCTCAACTACTTCCCACGCGTCTTGTGCACCAAGCAACACCCGCATCTGAATGCTCCAATTGTCATAGTTCGTCTTTGTGAGGCGTGGTAGCGGCATCTGCCCCAGCGGTGTAGGCTTTTGTCCCAGCAGTGTACTCCTGGAATTTGCCATGGCTGTCACCGACGGTCTTCACCTTCAGCACTTGTCTTCGCTTTCGGTACTTAGTTTTGCCTTCGCACTTAACTTCGCCTTCGGCAACTTGTCTTCGCCTTTGCCTTTAGCACTTGTACTCGCCTTCGCCTTCAGCACTTGTACGAAGTGGTAGGGGCGGTCTTCTCCAAGCTTCAAGCTTCAAGCTTCACAATGGGATCACCTCCCAAAGAAGCTTCAAGCTTCACCTTGCTTCAAGCTTCAAGCTTCACAATGGGAATCACCTCCCAAAGAAGCTTCAAGCTTCACCTTGGTTCAAGCTTCAAGCTTCACAATGGGAATTACCTCCCAAAGAAGCTTCAAGCTTCACCTTGGCTCTGATACCAATTTGTTAGCACAAGAAGAACTAGAAATATGAGGAGGAGGAGTAAGGAGGAAGAACACAAAAATTTCTTTTCTATCAAACTCTTGCTCACTCATTTCATTCAAGGATGACAACACTATTTATAGACTCCTAATGACTCTTGAGATTCCACACACATTGGAATTCCACACACAATGACTCTTAAACTTCCTCACAATGACTCTTGGTAATTACAAACTACATAATGCATTTGTCCTCTCATCTCCTTAATTAATATTGTATTGGGAACTCCAAGGGACTTTGTCTGAGTTTATCTTTCAACAAGTCACCCACATCTTTCTATAGTCATTCCAACTGGCTATTCAACTGTTGAGACATTGTCTATAGGTATAGTCTCGTTGTCATTCTTGTTTACATTGTAAGTTGATCTTGTCCTTTGTACAATTACAGAATATTTTGGATCATCGATGTTGAATTGCACAAAGTGTTCATGAGCTTTGGAAGGGAAATTGCTTTTGTTACACCTCTGAGGTCATTGCAATCTCACAATATCACATAATTACAATTCGTAAAATGTGTCTATTTTCTAGGCATGAACCATAGTCTCCAAACTTGATATCTTATCACGCTACATGTTTCGTCGATAAATTTATATAGCACTTGGTATACTATTTGGAAATATCATCAGCAGAAAGGGTGTTGGTGTTCTTGCCATATAGTAGAGAACATCTGAAAAACCCATCATGATCTAAATACCATTTATCATATAATTTTTTTCATTATTTGGGGGTGGCTTCTTAGAAAGATTAGTGATTTGTGATGACCCTTACAGAAGGCTCATTCAATATTTAACGATAAAGAGAAGAAACTCTAGATATGTTGTTTGATTAATTTTATTTCTTTCACCAGGATTAAGAATTTAACAAATGATAAATTATTATCATTATCTAGTAAATTATATGATTTTCCTATAAATAAATGGGAGACCTTCAGATTTTCCTTGGATATCCTTGATTTGTGAATTTTTTTAAAACCTTAATTGGTTTATATTACCGTAGAAATAGGATTTTTTTCTTTATTTTGAATTTTTTTTATAGAAGAAGAGATTTTATTATCATTATTTTTTTTTGGAGAATAAACCGTGAGGCCAAAAAAATCCCCACGGCGTTTCATTAATAAGTCCTTAACAAAACAACCTAAAGAATAAAGTGTACAAAATGTAAAAATACACAATTGACCCTTCAGAAAAAAGAAAAAAAACTCTAACAGAGGACCACCGTAGCTCCTAATGTTCTGATGACGCTGACGGATGCATCAAAGCGCTTTCGCGGCCCGTCTGATGTCATGAAGTTCAGATTGACCCGATCCGTCTAACTCATCTTTGACGAATATCGTCCTCCTCTCTCTGTCCTCATTGCCCCTCACTTTATCCAAGAACTCTAGAAGAAGAAATCCCTGTTCTCAGAGAATTACAGTGCACCTTTGACACAACGGACATCGGTTCTTAACTGAAGAATTTATCCCCCGCCAAAGCGCTGAAAAAAGCCTCGTCGACTCAACTCGTCAAAGAAGCGCGATCTAAACTCCTGCCTATCCGCAGCTAAGGCATTCCATACTTTCATCAACTCTTCATCATTTTCCACCTGGTTTAGTAAGAACTCTTCACTAATCGCCACTCCATGTACGGTCTCGTCGACATTAAACCCATCTAGGAATAAGTCTGACGCAGTACAGCCATACAAGCAATGAGTGCAATCTTTCAAGCCAAGAGTGTACACACTCTCATGATGGGCTCCGCCAAAATCACCCTCAATAATAATCCCAATAGCATCAGCCCTCAATAAGAACTCTTTTAGACCCTTAGTCCCGCTAGATTTCCCCTTAGCGCTAGCCACTAGGCTTGCTGTCTTTTTGACCATTATAGTCAGAAGAATTGAAGTCAAATTCGGTTCCACATCAACCCGACCTGATTATGTTGCATTTGCTATCAAAGCAAAATTCAAATTTGATATCAACTTTGAATTCAAATTGACCCCATTGTCCTTCGGCCCATCTGATGGCCCAACTGATTTGGTCCCCTTCGATATAATAGGTAATGGGTTAAAGTTCCGACCCGCTACCCGCTGAAGTTTCAGACTGAGAAATCGAATTTTGATCAATGGGTTCTTTCTTTGAAGCTCATTCCCCCCTTTTGGGGCCAACCCGATAATACCCCGTCCCTCCAATAATACCTCATGTTCAATTGCTATCGGGTCTTGCACCGAGTAGACCTGCTACCCCCTCCACCCGCATCCATTTCTCTAAGTTTTTGCAGTTGCGGGTCTGTCCTCAAGGCATCCCACTACTCGTAACCAAATCCCGTATAGTAGAATCATTTACCCTCTCTTCTCGTGCTGTCACCCGTGACACGCCCATCACTGTCAGCCGCTTGTCCAACGGTCGGAATAGTCCGAGTCACTGTGTTTTTCGAGAACATCTCTTCCGTTGTCGGCTCGTACTGCCACGCAAGTTCCTCAGACAAAATTCAAATTTCAAAGTTTTCCTCTTCCTGCCCCTCTGCGGAACCCGGTCCACTGTAGAACTGAACCTGGTGTTCGTCTTTTCTCGTGAGATCCTTCACCACCGGCGAAACACACTCAACAGCAGTGTTGCTCCCAAATTCAAAGACCGTCATGCCCCCTTCAAATTGGGGCACCGGGAACTCAGCAGAGTCCCCTTAATGCCACCCCCTTCTCCGTTCGAACACCCAATGTCAATCGCAGCGTTCGCCATCTTACGACGTTCTACACTGGAGGCGGCGCCCTTGGTAGTAAGGTCTTACAAGTCTTGGGAACTCGAAAGAGTTCATACTCGCGCTCCCTTCTCCGTTGTCCCCCTATCAGACAGAAGACTCCACCGATTCAGCCCTCTTACCCTTCTTGACTGCCTCAACATACGAGGTGTTCTTCGTCGCGTCACCTGACTTTCGAAGATAAACCCACATGAAGTTTCAGAATGAGACTCTAACTCTGGGCAAGTCCTAGGCCATATCCTTGCTGATTTCAAACTGGAGGACCATGTCCCCGGTCCCGCCACTGCCACCTCCGGCGACGGTTGTTTAAATTGTACAGGAGGATCTCCCACGCTCAAATCCTTCCCTCTTGATATCCTCTAAATTCGTCTGACGTGAACACTGCCTTGCCACGTGACTCGGTTGACGACACTTAAATCAGATGAAGCCATTGGGGGCACGTTCCTTCCAATATTCGAGGAGGCCACATAGATGACATCCAGAGCTCGCCCTAATGTACCCATGATCCTGCTTAAGGCTCTCCGCCTGTCGAGGGTGTCTCCCCGCCTTTCAACAAGCGTCATCATACCAGTCCCCCTGGCTGTCCTGTGAGCGAGATGGAGATCCAGCGCCCCCGTAGAGGGAGAAGTTGAATCCCATGACACAACCATGAACGCGCACCCTTAAAATTTAGGAAGAAATTCCATCAGACAGGTGATGTGCATTGAAGAATAGCAACAGAATGGGAAGTCCTCTGACAAACATCGAGTCCCCAACAACAAGCAAACATCTCAGAACAAAGAAAGAAAGGATGCAAACACAAAGAAACTGATGAAGGATGAAGAGGTAATGGAATTGGTAGTAGGAGAAAGGGGAAAAGGAAGAAAGGAGAAAAGAAAAGAGACGGAAGCTAGTGAGACCACGAAGCTAGAAGAAGAGAGAAGGGACTGTAGAGAACAATTTTTCGTATCATTATTGATGTGGGTAATGCCTTAAATATATAAACATCATAATTACATAATAAGAAAATCTCTAATTCTAATGTAATTACTTCTCATAATATGAGTAGAACTCCTGATAACATATAGAAACAAACATGATTCCTAATATGATAACTATAATAATCAAAGACTTTAATAAAGAAAAATCATATTTTTATTATAACAAATAATCCTAGTTCTACTCTAATAGTTTACTTTTATTTATTTCTTTTCTGTTTAGTATGCAAGTGTGATATGTGATATTTCAGACATAGCTATCACATGTCTCCATTGGTAATTTCTTTTCCCTTAAAACTGAAAAGTATTATGGGCATGATATGCGTTTTGCACTGTTTTAGGGCTCTATGATACCGTATTCGATGTTGATAACGATAAGGAGAGGGCTCAAGCTCAAGGTGTTGAACACTGCTGGTGTTGATTATGCTCTCAACAGGCAAGTAACAGGCTTCTGTATACTCAATTTCTTTATTTTATTTATATAGTTGAAATCTGTTAGGATTTCAAATTTGATATAAGACATCAATAGTGGAGATGGAAATTCTGGATGGAATTATTAATGTTATTGCTTTTTTGAGATCATGTCATCAAAAACAAGAATCTAGCATGGTCTCTCATTTCGTCCATCGTAAGTTTGACAAATGCGACGGTCATGCCAGAGTAATTGTGGGCAGAAGAATTATGAATCCCTACCAATTTGCATGTTCTGCATGATTAAAAAAGCTCAAAGGCTTCAATTGATTCCACTGGAAAGATCGATCTGATAATTCGGGCTTGGTATCAGTGGTTCATTGTGAAGCTTTTAAACTGCCTACCTATTTCTGGGATTGCTTTTTTATGTAGTCATATTTATGACAAGCAATTTGCTTTGCACGTGATCAAGATATGACAAATGAAGAGATATTAACGTTATTTTTAACTCTTCTTGTTATTTTTCCAGAGCAATTAGGAGTGGTTTAACTTCTTGTGCAAGCAAGTCATGGAGCAAGATTGGTTCTGGAATCGTCCTGCTCTGGACTACATGGAGCTCTACCATGCAGCACGTAAATGAGACGAGGGTTAATTTTTGCGGGAATAGGTTTAGGAGAATGAGCGAAATGCTCCATTCGTTTTGACAATTTCTCTGTATTTCATTTCAATCTTCATTTCTATTCTTTTCCGTAGTTATTGTACAGAAAAATTAATGAGTAGCTAGCTCGTTATGCTTGGTGTATAAATGTAGTGAACAGTTCATTTTATTGAGCAGCGGCATAGCTGCGTGCCAGAAATAAATTGTAGAGCACACTTGTGTTAGATAATCTTTCGAGTTTGAATTCTTTTCATTTAAACTGTGACTAATGTAACCATTTTCTCAGCAAACAGCAGAAATTGCCTGATTCTGTTTCTCGGTTGAGCTCTTATATTGTAATTGATGTTTGTTCCAAGTCTCTTGTTGTTCACATTGGTGTATTATGTGCAGAAACACGAAGGAAAATATTGAATCTGCAGGGAGTCTTCAAACTGCTCGGCTCAAAGAACTGTCAGACATGGATCTGCCTGTGCCGTGCGAGCTCAGGTCTGTTCCCTGCCATCCAGGATGAGATGCTTCTGCACATTGTTGAGTGCAAAATAGAAGAGAGTCGAATTTGATGTGAAAATGACACGCATTATTGCCACTAAGATGTAAATATCAGTTAGTTCATTGAATCATTTTCAGCCGAACCAATTTTTTTTCTGTGCAATGAATGAATGAGATCCAAATACAACAATGGTGATGGTGATCAGCACTGGTCCAGTTAAATTTCAGGCGTATGGGAAGGTTGTGAGCAATGCTTTAGACCTCACTGTTCCCATTAAAAGTAGAAAATCAGGCCCTAAATTGCATTTAATTATGATGTGATAGATTAGTGTAATAATGTGCTAGATCAGAATCATATACAATTTAAGAAGTGGTGTTTGTTTTTGGGTTGTGAAAATGGATGTTTAAAGCACAATAATGTTGTTATATGATGTGTAATCTAACCTTTGAGAGTTGTGTCTTCATTTCTAATCCTATTTTGGGACATTGGATTCAAGACTGTTGTCTAATTTCTTTTTTCAGAGGGGGGAGTCTCTCTTGTTCTGTTGAATTCACCAGAAAACATCGGGTAGCTGTGAAGTTAGCTAAACTCGAAATGACTCACAAACCAAAAACCAAGGAATCACAAAACCCACCACCTCACTATAAATTCGTCACAAATATCCCTTCTCTCTCCCCAACAAATCAAGAATGACAACACTCTCTCCATCCTCCATTGCTTGCACCTTCCACAGACAAAAGCACCCCTTCTCACATTTCCATCCTACACTCTCATGCAAAGAAACAAGCAGCAGCAGCAACAACACCAACAATGACACTGACACAACCGCCACCCCATCCCCTCGGCTCGGCCGCCGGAACGCCCTCCTCGGCCTCAGCACCGCCACTGCCACAGGCCTAACCCCCCGCCGTGCCACTGGCACCCCAATCACCACCCCCAACACTGCCGACTGCGTCCCGGCCACCCTCCCTGTGGGGGCGGCGCCGGTCAACTGCTGCCCCCCAACCCACTGCACCAAAATCATTGACTTCGAACTCCCTCCACCGTGCGGCGCCGCCGGACCCCTGCGTGTCCGGCCGGCCGCCCACCTAGCCGGGCCGGACTACATTGCCAAGTACTCTAAGGCAGTGCAGCTGATGAAGGCCCTGCCGGCCGACGACCCCCGGAACTTCACGCAGCAGGCGAACGTGCACTGCGCGTACTGCGACGGGTCGTACGACCAGGCCGGGTTCCCTAATCTTGAATTACAGGCGCATGGCTCGTGGTTCTTCTTCCCCTGGCACCGCTGGTACCTCTACTTCCACGAGAGGATCCTGGGGAGGCTCGTCGGCGACGAGGGGTTCGCGCTGCCGTACTGGAACTGGGATTCCCCGGCCGGGATGGCGATGCCGGGGATGTACACCGACAAATCTTCGCCCTTGTACGACGTGCTGCGGAACAGGTGCCACCAGCCGCCGAAGCTCGCCGATTTCAACTATTACGGGATGGAGACGGCGTTGTCCGACGGCGAGCTGATTGATCAGAACCTCAAGGTTGGTTGGTTGGTTGGTGGACTGTCATCATCTTCTATATGTTTTATATCTCAGTTTGCTCATAGTTCATTCAAGAAGTAATAGACAGTCATCTTTTCATTCGTCTAATTTACATATCGACATAACATGATGCTCAGTCTTTCGACTTGTGTTTAGGTCAAGTAGACTATAATATCGAAATGAAAAATGAATTTGATGGAGGGCCTTCCATAAATATTATAAGAATCAAGGGACTGGTGATAAATTTTACAATACATCTCCATGCGCATCATTGCATGCATGAAACCAACATGTTTTTGAATCAGATTATGTATCGCCAAGTGATTTCAAACGGGAAGACGGCGGAGCTATTCATGGGCTCCCCCTACCGAGCCGGCGACCAGCCACTGACCGGCGGGGGCTCCCTCGAGCACTGCCCCCATGGGACGGTCCACAACTGGACCGGCGACCCGACGCAGCCCAACGGGGAGGACATGGGGACCTTCTACTCGGCGGCGCGGGACCCGATATTCTTCCCCCACCACGGCAACGTCGACCGCCTGTGGGACATCTGGAAGATGCAAGGGGGGAAGAGGGAGAACTTCGCCGACGACGATTTTCGCGAGGCCTCGTTCTTGTTTTACGACGAGCATGCCCGGCTGGTTAGGGTGAAGGTGAAGGACTGCTTAGATGCCGAGAGGCTAAGGTAACACTTTTCCTACCCACTTGTGCCCTTATCTACTGGCATATCCAACACCTAAAGTGACATGCATAGGAGTTATCTATTTAAAGGGTTTCTGAAGACAATAAAGTTTCGTAACTTTAAGATCTCACATCTTATTCACCTGTGAACGCGAGATTGACCTTCTTATGATATGTGTATGTAGCTCACACGTGAATCAAACTGAATCTATTTTGGTGTTAGATATGTCAGTACGCAAGTGAAAATTATTTTCCATGTATGTTACACTTGTTATTGGTTCTATGTTTCTTACTGATATTTTGGCAATAGACAGTTTACTTCTTGAATCACAATCTGTCTGAAAGTAAACTTTATAGGTACAAGTACCAGGATGTGGAGATCCTCTGGCTCAACACTCCACCTACACCTAAAACTCCGGCACCAGAAAAAAAGACGGTGCCGGAGGCCACATTCCCGATCACTCTCGATCAATCATCAGTGTGCATGACGCTAAAAAGGCCTAAACCGTCACGGTCCCAACAGGAGAAGGAGGAGGAGGAGGAGGTGCTAGTGGTGGACGGGATCGAGTTCGAAAGTCATTTGTGCGTGAAATTCGACGTGTACGTAAACGCGCCTGAGCCCGGGGAGATTGGGGCCGAATCCAGCGAGTTTGCCGGAAGCTTTGTCAACGTTCCACACATGAAGAGGGCTAATCATAGCATGGTGGTCAAGACTAGGCTCAAGCTTGGGATCACTGACCTGATTGAGGATCTGAGCGTCGACGGCGATGAGTCGGTGACCATCTCGCTGGTGCCGAGGCAGGGCACGGTGAAGATCGGAGGAGTTCATATCGAGTTGGCCGCTTGATATAACTACTAATGTCTCACTACTATGAGTACTACAAAGAAAATGACCCTGCAGTCTGTTGTATGCTAGCCTATAGACTAATATACTATAACCTAAAATTTTAAGTGGAGAATGGATCTTATTCAACTTTTCTTTCTTTCTTTCTTGTTTGAAAATATAAAGAGGTACACTAGTCTTTTATAGGCTTTAATGAAAAAAACTTACAAGAATATCAACCATCTACTTTAATATCATAAACAAATGATAATAATGCATATTTGACTTTTTAACTTCTCCAATTCATGGTGACTCTTCATTTCTTCAAATTGATGGTGACTCTTCTTTTTTTTTTTTCAGTTGATGATGATTCTTCATTTTTCCTAATTGATGATGATGACTCTTCATTTCTTCACCTTATGGTGTCTCTTCTACTTCTAAAATTAATGTCATAAAAGATATTTTTATTTGATATTCCAATAGACCCCCTCAAATCAAAATGTTTTCATATCGAGCATTTCTTTTAACCTTCTGAAAGGTTCAATTGGCAATGGCTTGGTGAAAATATCTGCTACTTTCTCCATGGTATGACAATACTCCAGCTCTACGATTTTCTGCTTTACATGGCCTTTGAGAAAATGAAACCGTGTATCTATATGTTGGTTCCTCCCATGATGTACTGGGTTCTTTGCAAGTTGGATGGCTGATTTGTTGTTCACAAATATTACAGTAGCTTCTTCTTGTGGATGATCCAACTCTTTTAAAATATTCCGCAACCAAATAGCTTCACATACAGTAAACGAAGTTGCCACATACTCTGCTTCGTATGAAAATAAGGTCACAACTCCATACTTCTTTGAGGTCCCTGAAAATGCAGTTGACCTAATATAGAAGATATAACCAGTGGTGCTTTTTATCTCATCTTGGTCACCTCCCCAGTCACTATCTGAATAGTCTACTAACTCTGCAGTTTCACCATAAGTATAAAATAGACCAAGGTTGAGTGTGCCTTTGATATACCTTAGAAGCCTCTTTGCAGCTAGCCAATAAGACTCCTTCGATGTCTTCATATAGCGACTCACAACTCCAACTCCATAAATAATATCGTGCCTTATGATCGTCAAGTACCTCAGGCTACCAACTAAACTTTTGAAAAAAAGTCGAGTCTATAAAATCTCCATTTCTTTCTCTTGATAGCTTCATTCCTGTGGCCATTGGGGTGTTCACTGGGTTGCAGTTACTCACCTTGAATTTCTTCAATATCTCCTTCATATACTTCTTTTGAGATATAAATATCCCATCTTGTTGTTGCTTCACTTCGATACCAAGAAAATAGGACATCAATCTATTGTCCGTCATCTCAAATTCATTTGAATATCGCCTCCTTGAATTCAGCAAGCATCTTGGCGTTACTTTCTGTGTATAACAAGTCATCAACATAAAGACAAATTATTAGAAATTCGCCTTGATGATTCCTTCTCATGTAGATGGCATGCTCATAAGGACATTTTGTGAAGCCGCTTTGATGAAGATAACCATCAATTCGGTCATTCCATGCCCGTGGTGCCTGTTTTAAGCCCGACTAGGCTTTCTTTAGGCGATATACTTTGTCTTCTTGCCCTTTTACCAGAAAACCTTCTGGTTGTTGTACATATACTTCTTCTTCAAGAATATTATTGAGAAATGCTGACTTAACATCTAAATGATATATCTTCCACCTATGATGAGTCGCAAGTGAAATTAATAGTCTCACCGTATCTAATCGAGCAATTGGTGTAAAGACTTCTTCATAGTCGATGCCGTATTTTTGTTTGTAGCCTTTCGCTACAAGCCTCACTTTGTACCGATCAACTTTACCATCTGCTTCGCGTTTGATCTTGTACACCTATTTGACACCTATTGCCTTGTGAATTTGTGGATGTGTTGTTAACTCCCATGTGTCATTCTTCTGGATGGCATGCATCTCCTCCTTCATTGCTGATCGCCAACAATCTTTTTCCTTAGCCTCTTGGAAAGCGAGAGGCTCATTATCAGTATATAAGTAGAAGAGATTAGTCTCTCCATCTTTTTCTATCTGCTCATAGATCTCCCTGAGGTTTCTCATTTTGATGGACCTCGTTGCACGGAATATTTTCTACTACTACATTTCCCCAGAAGATGGAGAACCTCTTATAAGAGACGGTGAAGCATGTTGAGGAGATGGTGGTGTAGCTGCTGGTGGAACCTCATGCAGGGACTCATCAGCTTCATTCACCACGGGTTGCTCTTTGACAGTCTCTTCATTACTCCAACTCCATGCTTTAGCTTCATTGAAGACAACATCTCTACAAACCACTAGTTTCTTAATTAGTGGATTGTAGCACTTGTATGCTTTCGACTCCTTGCTATATCCGATGAAAATGTATTTTTCATCATGATTGTCAAGCTTCTTCCTTTTGACTTCAGGTACTTGAGCATAGGCAGCACACCTAAAAATTCGTAGGTGTGCGACATTAGGCGTCTAACCGCTCCATGCCTCTTGAGGAGTCTTACCCTTCACTTGCTTCGTCGGGCACCGATTGAGCAAGTAAGTTGAACATGCCATAGCTTCCGCCCAAAACTGCTTCGATAACCCCTTTCTTTGAGCATGCTTCTTGTCATGTCAAGAATAGTGCGGTTCTTTCTTTCTGCGATGCCATTTTGCTGTGGTCTGTAAGCAGTAGTAAACTGCCTCTTTATGCCTTACTACCTGCAATATTCTTTAAACATATTTGAGGTATACTCACCACCTCAATCAGATCAGAGAGTTAATAGCTTGTGGTCACTCTCCGCTTTAACAAGAGTTTTAAAATTCTTGAAGGTAATAAAGGTAGCAGATTTTTCTTTATGAATGTACACCCACGACTTTCTACTAAAATCATCAATGAAGGTAATAAATATCTATTATCTCTTAAAGAGACAGGATCTAGTGGTCCTCAGATGTCAGTATGAACAAGTTGCAATGGTGCCTCCGCTCTCCACGACTTTCCACTAGGAAAAGGAAGTCGTGCTTGCTTGCCAATTATGTAAACTTCACAAATATGACTTGACGGATCGATTGTTGGTAAATCTCGTAACCATGCCGGCTGTAGATAGTAGATTTAGGCCGCTGAAGTTTAGATGGCCGAGGTGAAGATGTCACCCCCATGACTCATTCTTTATGAGTCCTTGAAAACACTTCTCCACTTTCATATTTAGATGTAAGGGAAAAATACAGTTCCTTGTCATCTTAACACAAGCTATAAGATATCCTTTTGCATTTTTCAACCAAAGATGGTTGTTCTCCATATATAATTTATATCCTTTTTCGAATAATTGATCGATGCTGAGAATATTACTTTTGATGCTAGAAATATAATAAACATCGAAAATATTCTCGAGCTTACCATCCTTTTGGTAGATTTTGATCTTCTCTTTGCCTTCAACGGCGAGTTTTAAAGAATCTCCCAAGCTTACACTTATATGAACTCCTTCTGTGAGTTTCATGAAAAGTTCTTTTTTCCGCACATGTGGTTGCTAGCACCCGAGTCAAGGTACCAAACATCATTCTGAGCACTTGAATCATTATAAGCAAGAAGAAGAATAGAGTTATTACCCACATCAATTTTTGCTTTGGCAAGATTGGTAAGATTTTTAGTTTTGTGTCAGCAATCCGAGATATAGTGTCCAAATTTTTGATAGTTGTAGCATTGGACGTTCTTATTGTTTTCACGTCCATATATAAATCTTCTCCGATTGCTTCGTTCTCGACCTCTGAAGCTTTGGACCTCCAGTTGATTTTGAGTGGTTCGTTGTTGAGGATCACATCCCCTACCTCTACCACGACCACGACCTCTACCATGTGAGCCTCGATCATTTAGAGTCAGCTTTGACTCTAATGCTTGTTTCAAAACTATGGAACCGGTCTTCTTTTGCATGCATTGCTCATGAATTTGGAGAGATCCTAAAAGCTCCTATATTGAGATCTCCTCCAAATTCTTGGACTCTTCAATTGCCGCCACCACGTGCTCGAATTTTGATGTGAGGGATCAGAGCAATTTCTCCATCACTCGGATGCCCTCCATCTTCTCTCCATTTCTTCTCATTTTATTCACAATTAGAAGTAATAATGAATAATAATTAGAAAATTTTTCCTCATCTTTCATTTGAGCGGCTTCAAGATTGTCCCTCAAAGTTTGGAGGCGAATTCGCTTCACCCGCTCGACTCTTTTGTAGATGGTAGCAAGGATTTTTCATGCTTCCATGCTCATCGTTGCTTCGGCAACTATCTTGAAGGTAGACTCGTCTAACCCTTGATAAAGTTGAAAATAAGTCTTGCTATCCTTCTTTCTTTGCACTCTAAGAGCCTTCTTCTCTTCGGCGGTGTAGGCGGCTTCTACCTCTGGTATGGGTTCTTTAAACCCATCAAAGATTCGCTCCTACAACTCTTGAGAACCAATTAGAGCTTTCATCGAATTGACCAACTCTCGTAGTTATATTTCAATAACTTGGGAACTTGAGGATTAATAATATTATTGGTGGTCATGAGGAGAAGAGGAAATGGAAAAAAATTGAATTGGCTCTGATACTAATTGTTGTATACTAGTTTACAGACTAATATATTATAATCTAAAATTTTAAGTGGAGAATGAATCTTATTTAACTTTTCTTTCTTTCTTTCTTTCTTGAAAAAATAAAGAGGTGCACTAGCCTTTCATAAGCTTCAAAGAAAAAACTTATAAGAATATCAACTATCTACTTTAATATCATAAACAAATGACAATAATGCATGTATGACTCTTTAACTTCTTCAATTCATAATCACTTTTTATTTCTCCAAATTGATGGTGACTCTTCATTTCTCCTAATTGATGATGATGATTTTTCATTTCTTCACCTTATTGAAATCACCTAGAGGGGGGGTGAATAGGTGATGGCTATATGATAATGGCAATTATGCGGAATTTAAAAAATTTAACTCTAAACAATTAGCACAATACAATATTTCTTGCAAGTAAAGGACAATGTAAAATTGCAAGTAATAAAAGAGATAGAGTTAGAGAAATTTGAGCAAACGCAAACACGCCGATATGTTTCCGAGGTTCGAGCCACGCTCTACGTCCCCGCCTTCACACTTGAAGGATTTCCACTATTGAGGATCCCACCGGATCAACAATACAAGGACAACACTTGTCCGTCTCCCGTGATGACACTTCACCACCTTGAGCACACTAGCTCGCCTTGAGGCCGATGCCTCTACAACTTCACTCAATTACAATGGAAGTGATCACACTTGATCACTTTTACAAATAGCTCACTAAGCACAATCCTAGAACCAAATAGTAGACTTAGAGTATGGGATTGTGTGGTGCAAAACTAGAGAGAAGTAGAGGAATAGGCTCCAAGAAAGGTGATGGAAATTTAGGCTTTGGAGAGAAAATCTTTTCTTTTGAAAACTTTGGAAATCTTTGAAACTCTTGTCAAAATTCACTTGATAGCTCTAAAATCATTAGTCATTTCATATGAAGTGACCACCTATTTATAGGGGTCAAAAACTGCTCAAGAGATTCGTTGGAGACAAATCCCAAAAGTCAAAAAGTCAGAAAAAATAGCTGTTGAGTCTGTCAGACTTTTTGACAGACTACCGGTCGACCGGGTCGGTCGACCGCCAACGGTCAAAAATCCGACCGTTGGGGCTCACCGGTCGACTGGGTCGGTCGACTGGCATTTCCAGAGAGCAGCAGGTTGGGGGCCGGTCGAGTATCGGTCGACTCCCGGTCGACTGATACGCATATGCACAAATGTGCATGTCGGTCGAGTGCCGGTCGACTGCCGGTCGACCGGTCACTGTGAATTTCTGAAAAATCAGAATTCACAGAACCTGGAAAATTTTGGGTTTGGGTTTTGGGTCTTGGATAAAATATTTTGGTCTTGAAAAATCATAGAGTATGAGCATGTGTCATACTACTATCAAGGTAAAATACTTGGTAAAAATTCTTTTGATAAAAACTTGATTTTCAATAAAATGTTTTTCCCAAAAACTAGTCTCTCTAAAATCGTATTTCCAAAATAGATATGTTCATATAAATTGAGTTTGGAAATAGAAATAGAAATTATTTTGAAGCCATAAATCACTCTAGAAAATGTGTGTGTGATATCCCATATCTCTACTTCTACTATTTAGTTTTGACAAAATATTCTAAAATGAAAATAAACAAAGTACAAAACTTGGATTTTTAAGCAAGTCTTGATCTTCTTCTTGAATTTTTCTTCAACGCAAATTCCGAAGCTTCCTATGTGCTTTAGCTTGGGAATGCAAATGTTGGGCAAACTCCAAATTTGTGAGTCTTTTAGCGGAGTTGTCAAAATCTGTTTCTTGAACCTGAAATACTTTAAAAACAAGAATATTAAATACATAACTAAATATGTTTTGCTATCATCAAAATAAGCGGGATAATGGCCTTTGGGCCAACAATCTCCCCCTTTTTGATGATGGCAAAACATATGTAGTTATCACAAGATATTTTGGGTGGAGTCTTCAAATGAAGCTCCCCCTCAACATATGCATATTTAAAAAATCATACTCAGGCATATTGTCACAATTGCTAAATCATAAACATCAAATATCCATGTTTAGTTGAAAATATCAACCACACATGTATCATAAACATCAAATATCCATGCCCATAGAAAATATCAACCACACATGTCATATCATAGATAAAAGGAAATGAGTCTCAACATGACATAAATACATACCACACAAGATACATGTCCACAAAAATAAAGATGTCCACAAAAATAAAAGATGTCCAACACAACACAAAATAACAAAAAGTGTCACAACAAAATATCTCTCTCCAAATATCTCTCCCCCTTTTTGACATCATCAATAAAGGGGAGGTCACTCAGCATCAGCATCACTCAGTCGCCTCGTCATCCTCCTCCTCGTCATCATCAGAGCCCTCGGCCATCGTCTGGTCATCACCATCATCTGAGGAAGAAGAGGAAACTACCTCCTCTGTATCCACGGCATCAACTCTGGGGCGCGGTGGTGGAACAGAGACGCGAGCTCTGGGAGGGAAAGGAGGACCAGCAGCAGGGAGACGACGAGCACCCGGAGTCCCATCAGGAACGACTATGTCCAATTTAGAGAACAGAGATTGGAACTGAACATCCACAAATCTCATGGACTCAGCCATATAGGACAAGTCGTTTCGGACCTCCGCCCGAAAAGCAGCATCCATCGCAGCACGAGCCTCCATATCTGCCCGAAGAGAAGCATCACGAGCAGCCATATCTGCACGAAGTGCAGAGACTTGCTCACCGACCCAGGCCTGATGTGCCTCGATCTGCGAGCGGACCTCAGAAGCAGAAGCACCCTGAAACTCAGGAGCAGGAAAAACAGGAGGTGGAGCTGGAGCTGGATCAGCTGCAGGAACAGGTGGTGGTTGCACAGCTGCGTGTCGACGCAACTGAGCTTCCATCATCTTTAAGGCAGCAGCATTGAAATCTGAAGAGGGTTTTGAAGGGGCTTGACCAGAGAAATCAAAATCTAGAGCCCTAAGCAAATGGGTAATGAGCATGCCGTAAGGCAGACTCCTACCAGCAGTACGAATCTGATCACCACTCATGTGAGAAGCGATCACTCGAGGGAAATTTATCTTAATGCCTTTAAGGAGGCAATAGATAATCAAGGGAACAGGACCTCGAGCATGGCTAAATTCACCGGATTTTGGCACGATGTTATGAAAGACAATCTTAGCAAGGACCTGAGATTGGAGGGTATACTGACTCACAATCTCATTCCTCACTAGATCGGGATTGTCATCCTGGTGAAGAAGAGTGGATGCGGTGAGTGAAGACTCACCCTCCGGATATTCAGGAAATCATGTAGGTCATAAGAGTAAACATCTATTCCATCAGTGGAAAGATGAAGAATTCTAGCAAATTGACCTAGGGAAATGTTTATGTCCCTACCCATCACACGGGAAATAATCCGGTTCCCACTAAATTCAAAATTGGCATAGAAATAGGGAACCAAAGAAGTGTAAACTTTCTCCCTAATGGAGAGAAAATCTACAAGATTGTTGGCACGAAGTATGTGGGGAATATCTAAATGTTCAAAATCATGCATAGCCACATATCTACCCGAAATAGTATTCCTAGGGGCTAAATGTGTGTAACGATCAGAGGCAAGATCGTTACGGAACATAGGTTCAGTCCTAGGGGCTTGAGATGAGGATTGGGCAATGCCCTTTCCCTTCTCAGAACGATGTCTCTTTGGAGGCATGATAAAAATCCAATTTTTAGGTTTTTGCAGGAAAAAGCACGATCTAGATGAACAATCAACCTAATATGAAGACAAATGAAGTGATAGATCTAAGCTAGAAAGAAGGAACAAGTGAAAAATTCGAAATTTTTACCTTTGAGAAAAACTGAAACCCTAGCTTGAAATCCAGAAATTCTGAGAATCTGACGGATGGATCGGCTTGAGATTGAAGATCCGAGTTAGAAATGAGAAGATTAAAATGGGTTTTGAAGGAATTTAGGATCAGTTGAACGGATTTGAAGAAGGAAATTTTGGGGAAGGAGAGCTCCTGCGGTCGCTGGTGAGAGAAATGTGAGAGAGAGAGAGAAACTGTGAAGAAAAGGTCAAATATATGCCAGAATACGACTATCGGTCGACTGGGATTGAGGGACCGGTCGACCGAAAAGAAACAGAGAGTCCTGCATCTAAATCGGTCGACTGGTCCTATACCAGCAGTCGACCGGTAGCACAAAAAAATCAAAAAAATTTTCTCAGACAGAGCCGGTCGACTGGGGTTAGGGGCCAGTCGACCGGTAAGTCTGAAAAATCTGCTACCATATTCTGACCAAAAAAAAAAATTTTATAAATAAACATTATAACAAATAAAAATATGTTATATTATAATAATCAGGGATAACACAATTATTTTTAAATCTTCATTTAGTGATCATATCAACAAAACTTCACACAAAATTATTTAATTTTATTTTACATATTTAAGCAAAGGTATAAAGATGTTGAAGCCGAATACCCAGTGACGGGTTCTGAACTTCATCCTCTTGATTCCTCTTGAATGAGTTGAGGTGCGCAATTGCCATCTTTAAGGTATTTGCTCAACTATGAAAATTTTCAAAAAGTTTTATTTTATTTATGAAAAATAGGTCTATATGTATACAAGTATATAATCACAAAATCTAAACTATACATATAGATACACAAAAAATTGGACATGTGGACAAGTATGACAAAAGGCATAACAATACAAGATATGAAAATTAATACAAGGCATGTACACAACATGATAGAAAGGTAGTTCTATATAAGTATGTATCAATAATGAATCAAAAAAAAAAAAAAAAAAACTAACCATTCTACACATATGTATACATGTCAAAAAGAAATCAAAATTGAACATGGCATATACAATCATGTTAGAGTTGCAAGTTTATACTAATCATGTATCAATGAAGCATAAAACTAAACTAGCAATCCTATAACAATTGTATATACAAAATTAAAAACTCTTAAATGGAGATGTTACCAATTTACGGTTAGTCTCCAAAAAATAGGTGCCTCCACGATAGCGATGCAAGCTAGATTTGAACTTTGAGCTTAGTTGCATCTACCACCCGGGCACCGTCTCCCCCTAAGTCTTGGAGGAAGTAGATCCACCTGTGTCACCTACATTTGGAGGATCTTTTGGTACCCAAATCTTTGAGGGTCCTTTGGGGTTAGTACCGGGGCGAACCCAAACATATTTATTCTTAACATTGTTCTTAGCATAACAAAATTTTTCTAGATGGCCTTTGCGGCCACAATGAGTGCAAACATAAATCCTACCACTACCATACATATATGCATGCTTGTGAGTGTGAGCATGTTTCCGTGCATGTGTATGTGCATGTTTCCCTTGGGGTGTTCCCTTAGGAAATTTAGAAGCTATCCTTTTTAAATCAAATGCACAATTTTTAAGTGTGGAGTCCAAAGCATCAACACGCTTTTGGATCTCAACAAAATCATTTTTATCTATTGAAACCATGGGGGTTTTACCCTTATTTGCAAGTTTATACTTATCAAAATCATTTTTCAATTTTTCAAAAGAGCTAGATAAAGTATTCTTTTCTTTAACAACTAAATCAACTTTATGTTTTAAAGCTTCATTTTCCCTTTTTAGTTTCTTATTTTGAGATTGTGAAATCTCATACCTATGTTGCAATTCTTCGAAAATTGTGCAAGTTCATCCATAGTTAACTCATCCTCATCTAAAGAGTTTTCTAGAGTTACCTTTGGTGCATCCTCCCCATGTGCCATGAAACACATGTGCGCGGCGTCGACTTCCTCTTCGGATTCCGACTCCGTGTCATCCCAAGTAGCCACCATGGCCTTCTTCTTTCTTTGCCCGTTCTTGGATGTGGTCGCTTGTAGAGCGGGGCACTCGGCAATGAGGTGACCGATCTTCTTGCAATGGAAGCAAGGACCGGGCTCCTCTCTTTTCTTTCAAATCTCCCTTGAGGTTTCCCTCGCCGGAAATTGCTTTGTCTTCCCTTTTTGTAGAACATCTTGCCCACCTTCCGGATGAGCATGGCGAAGTCTTCATCGCACTCGTCCGATGAATCATCCTCGTCTTGAATGGTTGGAGCGGCTTTGAAGGCTATTGATTTCTTCTTGGGTGCCTCCCTTTCTTCTCGTACCTTCATCTCCATCTCATGTGTTTTGAGATTGCCGATGAAGCCGGAGAAGTCCATCTCCTCTTTGTCATTTAGCTCTTTGAGGGTTGTCGCCTTGACTTCCCAAGCTTTGGGAAGAGCTCTAATCACCTTCCTTATCTTTTGATCGTTGTCAATCTTGTCACCTAAGGAAGAAAGAGCATTAGTTATTTTTGTAAAGCGAGTGAGCATGTCATCAATGCTCTCATTATCAATCATGTAAAAATTCTCATATTGAGAACGTAGCAAGTCAACTTTTGCTCTCTTGACTTGTGACGTTCCCTCATGAGTCACAATAAGCATGTTCCAAACTTCATATGCCGATTTACAATTAATGATGCGTGCAAGGTCATCTTCATTAAGTGCTTGTGTTAATGCATATTGTGCCCTAGCATTAGCTTCATAGTCCTTGGTGGTATCCTCGGACCATGTGCTCTCATCACTAGTGGGTTCAATGAATTCTTTGGTGACGGCCCTAGCTACCTTGACTCCTAGGGATTTTAGAAAAAGGTTCATCTTGACCTTCCAAATAGGGAAGTTCAAGCCATCAAATTTGGGTGGGGACTTAATGCTTGAAAAATCTAGAGATGCCATGTATGATGAATAAAATGCACAATATATAATAAATGCAACAAATGTATATAGCCAACTAAAGGATCTCCCTAAGGTTGTTAGACCTAAGTTGTAGGGTTAGGCTCTGATACCAATTGAAATCACCTAGAGGGGGGGTGAATAGGTGATGGCTATATGATAATGGCAATTATGCGGAATTTAAAAAATTTAACTCTAAACAATTAGCACAATACAATATTTCTTGCAAGTAAAGGACAATGTAAAATTGCAAGTAATAAAAGAGATAGAGTTAGAGAAATTTGAGCAAACGCAAACACGCCGATATGTTTCCGAGGTTCGAGCCACGCTCTACGTCCCCGCCTTCACACTTGAAGGATTTCCACTATTGAGGATCCCACCGGATCAACAATACAAGGACAACACTTGTCCGTCTCCCGTGATGACACTTCACCACCTTGAGCACACTAGCTCGCCTTGAGGCCGATGCCTCTACAACTTCACTCAATTACAATGGAAGTGATCACACTTGATCACTTTTACAAATAGCTCACTAAGCACAATCCTAGAACCAAATAGTAGACTTAGAGTATGGGATTGTGTGGTGCAAAACTAGAGAGAAGTAGAGGAATAGGCTCCAAGAAAGGTGATGGAAATTTAGGCTTTGGAGAGAAAAATCTTTTCTTTTGAAAACTTTGGAAATCTTTGAAACTCTTGTCAAAATTCACTTGATAGCTCTAAAATCATTAGTCATTTCATATGAAGTGACCACCTATTTATAGGGGTCAAAAACTGCTCAAGAGATTCGTTGGAGACAAATCCCAAAAGTCAAAAAGTCAGAAAAAATAGCTGTTGAGTCTGTCAGACTTTTTGACAGACTACCGGTCGACCGGGTCGGTCGACCGCCAACGGTCAAAAATCCGACCGTTGGGGCTCACCGGTCGACTGGGTCGGTCGACTGGCATTTCCAGAGAGCAGCAGGTTGGGGGCCGGTCGAGTATCGGTCGACTCCCGGTCGACTGATACGCATATGCACAAATGTGCATGTCGGTCGAGTGCCGGTCGACTGCCGGTCGACCGGTCACTGTGAATTTCTGAAAAATCAGAATTCACAGAACCTGGAAAATTTTGGGTTTGGGTTTTGGGTCTTGGATAAAATATTTTGGTCTTGAAAAATCATAGAGTATGAGCATGTGTCATACTACTATCAAGGTAAAATACTTGGTAAAAATTCTTTTGATAAAAACTTGATTTTCAATAAAATGTTTTTCCCAAAAACTAGTCTCTCTAAAATCGTATTTCCAAAATAGATATGTTCATATAAAATTGAGTTTGGAAATAGAAATAGAAATTATTTTGAAGCCATAAATCACTCTAGAAAATGTGTGTGTGATATCCCATATCTCTACTTCTACTATTTAGTTTTGACAAAATATTCTAAAATGAAAATAAACAAAGTACAAAACTTGGATTTTTAAGCAAGTCTTGATCTTCTTCTTGAATTTTTCTTCAACGCAAATTCCGAAGCTTCCTATGTGCTTTAGCTTGGGAATGCAAATGTTGGGCAAACTCCAAATTTGTGAGTCTTTTAGCGGAGTTGTCAAAATCTGTTTCTTGAACCTGAAATACTTTAAAAACAAGAATATTAAATACATAACTAAATATGTTTTGCTATCATCAAAATAAGCGGGATAATGGCCTTTGGGCCAACACTTATGACGTCTCTTCTACTTTCAAAATTAATCTCATAAAAGATATTTTTATTTGATATTCTAACAAACATGATAAGTTCAGCCTTGATATCTAGCAAACTATAACTATAAGAGAGTGAAATTGGCAAAATAGTCATTTTCACTGTTGTCTATGTCGGGATTGTCTAATGCCTAGGACAGTTTTATTTCACCAAGCAATTTTAACATAGATTTCCTTTCTTCAGGTTGTCATGCTTCTCATGGGGGAGAATGTTCAGAAAAAAAAATTGTTCTAAAAACTACAGTTCAGTCTTGAACCTGGAACTAAATTAGCATCTGTGGGTACAGTACTGCACTAGAGGGCATAACCTGAACTAAGTTTCATGCACACGTACAGGTACAGGTACCAGGACGTGATGATCCCCTAGATCAACACTCCACCTGCACCAAAAACTCCAGCGCCTGCCAAAAAGGCCGTGCCAGAGGCCACATTCCCGGTCACTCTAGATAAATCAGCAGTGTGCGCAACGGTGAGGAGGCCTAAGCCATCTAGGTCCCAACGGGAGGAAGACGAAGAGGAGGAGGTGCTGGTGGTGGACGGGATCAAGTTTGACAGTCATTTGTGTGTAAAATTCGACGTGCACATCAATGCACCAGAGCCCCGGTGACATCAGACCCGAGTTCAGCGAGTTTGCAGGCAGATTTTTTAATGTTCCACATATGGGAGCATGATGGTCAAGACTAAGTTCAGGCTTGGGATCACTGACCTGATCGGTGATGTGAATGCCAATGGCGATGAGACGGTGATCGTCACACTGATGCCGAGGCAAGGGACGGTGAAGATCGGAGGAGTCCAGATTGAGTTATCTGCTTAAGTTGTTGAACAAAATAATAATAATAATAATAATAAAAATAAAAAACACACGAATCAAAGATACAAAAATATTCTCATTCAACATCATAAGCACATAATTTATGCATCTTGTACCACAATTCTCTCAGTTGCTAATGTGATCACTATTGCTTCTACTAATACAAATACTAATAATAATGCACGTGGACGAGAAAAACTGAGTTTCAATCGGATTGCACGCCATTTACTAGTCAGCCAACCCTAAGTTCAAAGCTATTTTCATAGAGATGACTCAATCAAATGGGCTTATTAATATAATAAATTCATCAACAATCTCTCATAAAGATCACCTTTGCAATTGACTGGTTAAATGGTTGAACAAAACTTGGTGAAATAAACTAGACAAGCACAAGAATTGAAGAAAAAGAATAGAAAATTGCTAATCTCACTTCAGATACCTGCCTGCTATCTGCCGTGAGAATGAATGAGTAGTAAAAATACTGGTTAGATATTTGTAACTGGTTCAAAATATTATGATAAAGATATTAAGAAAATAAAATAATTTGGAGAGCAATATGATAGACAAATTAATGCCATGTATTGCTTCAATATATATGAATATTTTCATGTCAAGTTTGCTTGCAATCTCGGTCATGGTCACCATATCCTATATGATTATCACATATAATATTGTCAAGTAGATAATTAAGGAAATGATAAAAGGTTGACTGTCATCTAGATATAAAAATTTTATGCTGCAATTTGCAATAAAAAAGAGATTAAAAGAAAAATGAAAACAAAAGGAGAAAAAGAAACATTGTTGCATGTGTTGTGCCCGGTGACAACAACCAACTGAGGATCTCACAAATCTCCAAGCACAAAGAACACCCAACAGCACAAATAATCACCAGAAGAAAGCACAAAACGCAAACAACAATATTAACGAGGTTCGGCTTCAATGCCTACGTCCTCGGGGCAATCCAATGGAAAGATTAATTACCAGGAAGATGATTACAATTGCTAACAGCCTCTTTGAATGCAAGAGAGCTCCAGCAAAATCCCTTTTTCGCAGGTACAAAACCCTAGATTAAACAACAGCCTTAAATACCCTGATTTCCGAAATAGCAGATTTTTACTCGCACCCGACTGTCGGTCGACCGGTCGGTCGACCGACCCTTCCTCCGGTCGACCGGTCGGTCGACTGGGTGCCCAACAGAGAGTTGGGTGCTTTCAGTCGGTCGACCGTGCTGATTCCTTGTGCACGTTGTGCACGTCGGTAGACCGGGCCGGTCGATCGACCAGCCTGTTTTCTGCTGCTGCTATTTCCTGCTGCTGTTCTCTTTCGCCTTTCATCGTCGACTTCCTTGGCGATCATCTCGACGACCCTTGGCAAATTCCTTTGCAATAATCTCTCTTTCCAACAATTCTCCACCTCGGTGAAGATTCTTCAAATCTGAGCTGAACACCGACTCGAGAGCGGCTGCACCATTGTGGTTGCCTACGTACCCCTGCCCAAGGGATCAAGCCGTCCGTAGTTCACCCAAATGAGCTTCATAAAGCTCAAGCCACCTGAAGGACATGGAGCAAAGCTTTGCAATGTGCAAACTTCACTCCCGACACCACCTTCGTTAGCATGTCGGCCCGGATTATCTGAAGTGTGAATCTTCAACAAGTCAATGTCACCTTCCTCCAGAATCTCCCGAACGAAATGGTATCTGACATCAATATGCTTCGTCCTCACATGATAGACCTGGTTCCTCGCAAAGTAGATGGCGCTCATGCTATCACAATTAATCTTCAGCAGATCCTGTTCCACGCCCAGGTCATCAAGCAACCCCTGAAGCCAGATTGCCTCCTTCATGGCCTCTGTCATAGCCATGTACTCAGCCTCTGTGGTCGACAAAGCGACGGTAGACTGCAGTGTAGAGCGCCAACTTACCGGTGCCTGTGAGAATGTGAAGACATATCCCGTCGTCGACCGGCGCTTGTCAAGGTCCCCAGCATAGTCGGAATCCACATACCCTATGCATTCTTACTTTCCAGTGTTGTCCTTCTCAAACACTAGGCCTACATCAATGGTTCCCTTGATGTATCTCAAGATCCATTTCACAGCTTCCCAATGACCCTGACCCGGATCATGCATATATCGACTCACCATGGAGACGACCTGTGATAGATCTGGCCTTGTACACACCATAGCGTACATCAAGCTACCCACCGCACTGGCATATGAAACGTGAGACATATACTCACGCTCTTGAACACTCCTAGGAGACATCTTTGCAGATAATTTGAAGTGAGGAGCCATAGGTGTACTTACAGACTTGGTATCTTTGCTGATATTAAACCTCTGCAGTACCTTCTCCAAATAACCCTTCTAAGTCAAACTTACCCTGCCAGCTCTCCTGTCTCTAGTGATCTCCATGCCCAATACTTTCCTTACTTCGCCCAGGTCCTTCATCTCAAACTCTGACGATAGATTCTTCTTCAGAGCATCAATAGCAGATCTCGACCTCGAAGCAATCAACATATTATCTACATAAAGAAGTAGATAGATATATTCACCTGATGGATGGGAGCTTGTTGTAGTACAGACATGGATCATAATGGCTACATGTGTACTTCTTCTTCCTGATGAAGCTATCAAATCGCTTGTACCACTGCCTAGGAGATTACTTCAATCCGTACAGCGACTTCTTTAGCTTGTATACTAACTCTTCCTTTCCCGCAGTTTTGTAACCTGTGAGTTGTGTCATGTAGATCTCCTCCTCAAGATTGCCGTGGAGAAAGGCGGTCTTCACATCAAGTTGGTCAAGCCAACTCATTCTGCGCAACCAAGACTAAAAGAATGCGAATTGACGAGTGTTTTACTACATGAGAGAATACCTCGTTATAGTCAATTCCTTCCCTCTGAGCATAGCCTTTAGCCACCAGCCGTGCCTTGTAGCGCACTGCATCTTCTTGGAGAGATCCTTACTTCTTAGCATATACCCATTTGCACCCTATGACCTTCTTACCTTTGGGCAACTTGGTGAGTTCCCATGTGTCATTCTTGTAAAGAGATTACATGTCTTCATTCATGGCCGCTTTCCACATCCTTACTTTCGAACTGATCTCAGCTTCTCTGAAGGTAGATGGAATAGCCTCCTCGACAATTGGAAGTGCATACGCGATGACCATATCAGTGGTGAGCCAACCTGGTCTCCTAGTGTTCCTTCTCGGTCTTTCCACTGCAGTAGGATCTGGAACAGTACCCATGACCTGTTCTTGACCCTGTTCAACTTCTTCAGCATTTTTTTCAGCTACTTGATCACTGCCCTGTGTCACATTAGGAATGATTCGAACTGATACTGATTCCTCTAGAGATGGTGGATCTGCATCAATCTCCACCTGCTGCAATAGCTCCTTGGTCTTGCTGGTCTCCACCTGCTGAGAGACCGTAGGCTTCATTAAAGAAACCTCATCGAACGTGACATCCCTGCTGAGTATGAACTTGTTGTCTGTTTGGTCCCAAATTTTGAACCCCTTGGTTCCTCGCTTGAAGCCAACAAAACCCCTTTCTTTGCCCGTGGGTCAAACTTGTCTTCTTTGACATGGTAGTAGGCTGGACATCCGAAAACCCGTAGCAAATCATAGTCCCTAACAGCTTTTCCTGACCAAGCTTCAAGAGGAGTCTTCCCCCCTATTGCAGACGACGGCAACCTATTGACGAGGTGGCATGCATCAAAGCTTCAGCTCAAAACTTCTTTGACAGTCCTGCATTGGATAACATACACCGGACCTTCTCTAGCAAAGTCTGATTCATCCTCTCAGCCACCCCATTTTATTGCGGAGTCTCTCGTACCGTGAAGTGCCTTTCTATGCCCTCATCAAGGCATAACTGTAGGAAAGGATCCGATTTGTACTCTCCTCTATTGTCAGAACGGAGGACATTAACCTTCCTTCCCGTGCTTCTCTCCAGATTAGCTTTCCACTTCACGAACAGTTCTAGGACTTCATCTTTGTGTCGCATAGTGTACACCCAACAGCACCTAGAAAAATCATCAATGAACGACACAAAATAGTGGTTACCTCCAATCGATGCTGCCTTGGTAGGTCCCCATACATCCGTGTTAACATAGTCAAGAATACCCTCTGTGCAGTGTGAAGCTGTGCCAAACTTCACCTTGGTCTTCTTGCCGATGATGCAATGCTCACAGAAATCCATCTTGCAGGTCTCAGCACCCTTCAGCAAACCTTGCCTAGCAAGAGCATGCAATGACTTCTCTCCTGCATGACCCAGCCTCATGTGCCACAGCCGGGTTGAATCTTCCTTTTGATTGGTAGAATCTGCCACCTGCCCTGTCACCGTACTACCCTTCAAGTAGTACAAGTTGTTTCGGCGATCGGCCTTCAACACCACCATCGAACCCTTTGTCATTCAAAGGACCCCTCCTTAATAGACACTCCTAGGCCCAATGATTCCAAAGCTCCTACGGAAATCAAGTTCCTCTTCAACTGAGGTACAAACCTCACTTCTTTCAGCTCCCTCACCATCCCATCAAACATTCTGATTTGAATAGTGCCAACACCCTCCATGATGCACGGATGATCGTCGCCCATGATGACCGAACACCCCTCCAGCTTCTCAAAATTGGTAAACCAGTCCCGATTAGGGCATACATGATATGTTACACCTGTATCCAAGATCCACTCGTTTTCACCCGAGTAGCCTATGATGGGGTTTGTAACTGAAAAAGAGAACACTGACGAATCTGAGTCCGATCCATCTGCCTGTGATTTACTACTTGCAGTGTTAACCACCTTTGCTAGATTTACCTCAGATTTTGATTCTTTCTTCTTTCCCTTGAACTTCGAACAGTCCATCTTCTAGTGTCCAATCTCTCTGCAGAAAGCACACTGATTCCTTTTTAGATCCCTGAAGCCCCGCCTGGACTTTGACTTCCTCTAACCTCCTTGCCCTTCCTCGATGAACTTCTGTCTCTTACTTCCAGTGCCTCCACCGATGAGCTTGACCTAGAAGGATATCTCTCCTTCTTTCTCATCTCATAACTAGTCAGTGCAGACGACACCTCATCATAATCCAAGGTCTGCCTTCCATTGATAAACGTCAGAGTGAATGTCTCATACTCCTCCGCCGGGAGTGAGTTCAGAAAGATGATCGCCTTATCTTCCTCTTCTATCGTGACATCCACGTTTACTAAGTCTGTAAGAAGCTTCGTATATCGGTTGATGTGCTCATTTACTGTGCTCCCCTTCTTCATCTGAAAGTTATACAGCTTTCAACACTCTTAGTCAGGTATTTCTTTGCAAGGGTTTCCCACAGTTTCTTCGCCGACGTCTCATATTGTGCAATGTATTTTATGTCTTGCGACAAACATGAACGTATCAATCCACATGCCGACCTGTTCATCTTTGCCCACTCTTCATCAGTGGTCGTGCTCCTTTTCTCTTCCAATAGGAGAGTGTCCTCGAGGTTCGATGCATTCAGTGCATCCATAACCTCACATCTCCACATCCCGAAGTTATTTGTGCCGTTGAACTTGACAACTTCAATCCTCGGATGAGAATTCATTGTCTTAACCGATGCTATTTCTTCTGCCATTGAGATTTCTGATCCTTTATTGATGCGGAAGAATAACCAACTAGAAATAGATCTATATTTCAGATAAAAATTGGATTTTTACCTTTCCCTTAAAACCCTAGATCGAGTTTCTCTCCGGATCTACTTCACCTCAGATTCCACGAGCCCTACTTGCGTCCTCCTGAAATCGACACACGATCCCACGAGCACCAATACCTCTGATCTGAGATCGACACACGATCTCCACCGAATCAGATCTAGAACTCTCCGAATCTCCAGAAATCCCAAGTGAAACCTGGAGGCTCTGATACCACTTGTTGTGCCCGGTGACAACAACCAATTGAGGATCTCACAAATCTCCAAGCACAAAGAACACCCAACAGCACAAATAATCACCAGAAGAAAGCACAACACGCAAACAACAATATTAACGAGGTTCGGCCTCAATGCCTACGTCCTCGGGGCAATCCAATGGAAAGATTAATTACCAGGAAGATGATTACAATTGCTAACAACCTCTTTGAATGCAAGAGAGCTCCAGCAAAATCCCTTTTTCGCAGGTACAAAACCCTAGATTAAACAACATCCTTAAATACCCTGATTTCCGAAACAACAGATTTTTACCCGCACCCGACTGTCGGTCGACCGGACCCTTCCTCCGGTCGACCGATCGGTCGACTGGGTGCCCAACAGAGAGTTGGGTGCTTTCAGTCGGTCGACCGAACGATCGACCGTGCTGATTCCTTGTGCACGTTGTGCACGTCGGTCGACCGGACCGGTCGACCGACCAGCCTGTTTTCTACTGCTGCTGCTATTTCCTGCTGCTGTTCTCTTTCGCCTTTCATCGTCGACTTCCTTGGCGATCATCTCGACGACCCTTGGCAAATTCCTCTGCAATAGTCTCTCTTTCCAACAGCATGCGACTTGCATCCTGCAACTATATTCCTTCATGCGTGTGCAATGCAAGAGATCTAACAATACAACAAACAGTCAATGAACATGATTAAGTGTTGGTTGTTAGGGCTGGAATTAAATTGAATCAAGGTTTGAGATACTCATTTTTGTAGGGAGAGGATGGGACATCAAACTCGAAAGCTCCATGCCATTTAATTAATAAAACTAGGTTACCAAAAACATATGCTAAAAAGACTTCATAGAGAGACTCACCTAAACATGACACAAGTGGGAAAAAGAGGGAGAAGAGTAGGAGATTTGAGCATACAAACCAACCAAAATCACAGAATTTATGTAATAACATAAAACTTCAAGTAGAATGTATATGCACTATAAATTGAATATGCTCAATTTTTTTTGCTTAAACAATCGTTAAATCGACTTTCTAACAAATAGTTAGATGAATAATTTCTAAATTATTTAGCAATTATTTGGTCAAGTTCCACTTTAATAATGGCAAAGTTTCTTGTAATCATGCAAGTGGCCTTAGTTTCACATCTACTTACATTCAGGCTGTGCCATATTTTGTTGGAATAGTCGGAAGTGTTAGTGCACAATTAAGAATGATTAAGAGAAGTAGGAGAAGGAAATGTAAGAAATCTTATTAAGATTAAACTTGATAGAAACTTTTAAGAGTGGTTTTACAATAAGCTTCTTTGGCTTTGTAGAATGAGTTTGCTTAGCTTTCCATTCTACTAGCCATCTTCCAATATAGCATCTTCTACAAGATAGAAGTATACAAGTCAGTTTTTTCTGCCTTAAATTTCATATGTGCTAAGTGTGAAACTAACCAACTTACAGAAATAGCCCATTCTTTTTAACCGATTACACTTCACAATTTACACATGTAATATGCCTTGATTCTAGAAATTACAAAATAGTAATTCTATCTTTTACTTTCTACTATTACTACTGCTAATTCTACTATATTATTGTCATGCCCCGCTAATCAAAATACGCTGGAGTGGAGACGCGACGAGAGTTGGTAACGTATATACGCGAGGGAATACCCCACGTATGCACGCTAAACTTAAAGTAACCTGAACAAGCTATATCAATCAACTATGGAAGCAATAAAATCACTGCAATATTACATATAATTTTTTCACATGATAACATTATTCTATGAATAAATCAATTAGAATAAAGCTGAGTCCAGTCTATAGAGAATCAAGAAAATGACTTAAATAAAAAGAAACGAGAATAATGCCCCGATCAAACAGAGAAAATATCAGACTTCTCGTAATGCATGTGATTCTCTCTAAATACCTTATCAACAAAAGAAATACACAGACATGAATGTGCAAATCCAGGGGAGTCCTCTCAATGGATATGTAAAATAAGAGCATGTGCGTGCATGTTACGTGCGAGCATGTTACGATAATACGATATAATATACTGAATGAGAAATATCATGCGAAACATAAATAAACAGTAGTAAGAACAGTCTATATTAGAATCAGGTGTACAATCAGGTGTCTACATAGCCTATATGTCAGGTGAACACAATCAATATACAGTACATTATGGACAATTTATTATTATTATTAATTATATCAGCAAACATCAATTGTCACATGCAGTAGACGCATCCCATACTATGCTTACTACACATGCCAATGTGGGTCCTATATTATTGAAACTGAGAGACATTGTCTATATTTTAGATGGATTCCGTACATATTGGGAACCACGACCCAGATGCCTGGCGCTGAAGAATGCCCTACCGCTAGGTAGTCAATAACAGTAAATAGTAACTCACTATGGAATAGTGAGACGATAACAAATGGGATGTTAGTCATTCCCCGGAACCCTACAGTGGAACCGTATATCGGTCGCGCAACCTATATCTTAGGTCCACACAAAATACAGATACTGTCTCCTCCATCAATTTCTCCAATCCCTATGTAAGTTGTTCAATTACATTATTAATTAATTCAATCAATATCCATATTATCTAGATTACTGGGACAAGATGATACAAAAACAATAACAGTAACAATGTAAAAAGTAACTGTGTATACGGTAAATAGTAACAATAACAGTGTACAAGGTAAACAATAAATCAGTATAATATTACAGTTGAGTTACAGTCTAACAATTTTTTCCTAGTAAATCTGATAACATGAACTTATACAAACATGACATGTACCATCTAGTCAATATACGATCTCATTTAGAAATATTTAGATCCTATTCATATGCTCTAGGTTTAAAAGTAACAAGTCTCTTGATCTTTTGATCTCGATACAATCGCCATAAACATCAAATATTAGATTCTTTTCTCAAAGAAATCCGATAAAACAATCCATAAACTCAATAGTCCAATAAATCAATACTCTCATTTCTATTAATCTATTATAATCATCTTAGTTCATCAGTATACAACCTCTAAGACATCAGTATATCCACATCTAAGGCCTCGGTATATCCAAGTCCCAACATATTGAAATAAATACTCAGTCACATCAAATCAATCATTACTATCCAATCCGATCAAGATTATCAATACACCCTACTTCAATCGAACTCAATCATCGATTCAAAAATTAAAATAACAACTCAACTGTATAACTGGATAGTCCACCAATTCTGGCTAATCTGATCTACACTTATTCCTCAAGTAATATAGAACTCAGATCTGTCTCTACATCTAGTACTCAACATCAAAATCTCATCGTTGCTCAAACAAACTAATCTGTGAGTAAATATGTAAATCCTTGATTCGAATAGTCTAAAATCAATATCATAATACATATCGACATTTATAGTAAAGTATTCACTTGTATAATTAAAATCCAACCATCGTCTATCCCATCTAAACTATCATCAAATAAGGAAGATCAGATTACATAAGAAATTCACACATTTAACTATTATCACGAACTAACCAACTCAAGGACAGCTCAGATTACAGTCCAAATTCATTCCATCTAAATCCGAACCAAAATGATAAATAATTAAATATTAACTAACGAAAAGTACTCATATCTCAATAACCAGATTTAAAGTTCATATACATTTAACATTAAGTATTTATTACATTTAACATCAAGTATCTATATGATCGATCATCACCAAGAATCCAACTCTCCTCTAAGGTAATATTTGACTAGTACTCTATTATATATCTGTAAAATTCACAGCTCTAACTGATCTGATGTGCTCCCCTATCTCAAGTTAGAATGTTAAAATCAAGAATCTGGCCTTTCTGGAAATTCTATACACTAGTAAAGATATCATATTATATCAAATTTTAGATCCAGACAATGTATAACTCTCTATCTCTTTCTCTTTTAAATAAACAATTTAATAATTGACATTTAACCGATAAATTGCCAATTGACTGTACTATCAACAATAAAGCACACTCTATTTAAATAATAATTAAACAGTCGCAGAGCACCTCTAATTTGTACTTAATATATATAAACATGAACTATAATTAGCATGTACGAATAATAATTGAACAGGGACAATAATTAAACATAAATATAATTTGTTGAATAAAAAGCTAAAACACTCACATGGAATATAATACTAAAATACATGATAAAGTAAACAAACAAAATGAACACTCACCTGAAATGTCGCGGATCCGGGTTGGAGGCTCTACACTATACGAAGTGGTCCGGATCTCCAAAACAGCTTGCGTGTCGGTTCGGCTCTGCGAACACGAATCCGGGTCTTCTGTTATTGGGTTCAGATTGCACAATCAATTTAAGTGTTACAACTGAAACACATACATACATACAGGGAAAAATTAACACACACACATATTACTCACACATGTACACACATAAACACAAATATACACAAAGGGAGATATGTAATGAGAGAGAAAAAGAGAACCTGAGAGATAAAGAAGAAAAAGATGCAGGCTGGTGTTGGCGGAGCTCGTGGCAATGCATACGGCAACCAAAGGAGGAGGAGCTCGGCAAGGGAGTGTATGGGGCTCGGGCATGGAGGGTACACAATGACTGGTCAGAGGTGCTCGATGGTGCCCCAGAGGACAGCGACAAGGAGGGAACCGTGAGTGGTTGGTGGCACAACGGCCATTGGATCCAGGTCGTGGACGGCTGTCGCAAGCAGTAAGAGGAAGAAGGGGACAGCGGTGGGTTCCGGCGACAGTCTCGGGTCATAGTGGTGCAGTGGTGGAAGATGAGAATGGAGGAGGAAGAGGTGGGTTTTTGAGATGCTGCTCGGAGGTGGTGCGGCGAGGCCGCAGGTGAGGGCATGGAGGTGATGGGGCTCGGTGCTGTGGGTAGCTGATGATGATGGGCGGAAGTGAAGAAGAAGGTAGTGGTGGAGACGAGAAGGGTGGTGATGAGTGGTTGTGGGTTAATGCGGCGTGAATGATGATGATGGGAGATGGAGGGGAGGCGTGAGGGAGATGGATGCACAAGGAGAAGGACGAAGAGGGAGTTTGTGGCGCTCAGTGTTGGGCATGGAGGACGGGCTTGCGTGGTGGAATGCGGGCGCTCGCGGTGATGGCAGGGTTGTGAGGTGGAGTCAACGAGTCCGCGGTGGAGGAGATTAGAGAAGATGGTGGAGATGGGATGATGATAATGGGTTTCTGTGGTGCTCGCTGTGAGGGAGATGTACAATGGTGGAGGAGAAGAAGAGGGGTGACGGCTATGTTTGAAGGGATGAAGGATTAGGGTTAGTGTTAGGATTAGGGTTAATGGGAGATTACACAGGGGAAAATGGGCCTTGGCTGGTTGGGCTCTGTTCTCTTGGGTTGGGCTAGAAAAAGAAATTAATAGGAATGGAGGTCGGTAAGGGATAGAAAAAATAAAAATAAAAATAGAAAAATAATAATAACTCTTAATACAAATCATATACACATATTAAAATACTATTATACTTATTAAATCATGTATTACAAAATATGGGTATTGTTGGCCCAATGGCCTTCCACTCTAGTTTTGATGATGATCAACACTCATGTAGTTATGTTTACTAATATTCTTGTGTTTCTAAGTTTCAGATCATTAACAGGATATTAGTTGGTGATTAGCTTCAACAAGATGATTAGAAGCTATTCATGATGATTCCGGTGCCAAAGCTTAAAGATCATACCTTTGCACTTGGAGAATCACGGAGTTTGGACCGAGTCTACTTGGAGATGAAGATCGTCAAGAAGACTTAGGTATCCTAGTTTAGATTATGAGTTTTAGATCCATTTGTAAAGCTTAGTATAGTTGATATGCTCAAGTGCACAAATCACACACGTTTTATGATTGAGTTTTGGTTTTCATGAATAGTTTATCAAAACAAGTTTACATATGGTATATGTATAGTAGATGTTTTCTATTTATACATACATGCTTTAACTTGGTAAACAAACTTGTTTTGATATCCCTATTCATGTTTTGGAAAAATCAAGTTTGACAAAATACAGGTTTTGTTTTTGATAAAATTTGCAAGACTCTAAAATGAATTGATATGTTGATATATTGTCTTGAAATTTTTATCACATGTTTATGTTTTAACATAAAATGATAAAACAAGTTTTAGAAAAACATATTTTTAGAAAAACAGTTTTTATTGTGATTAAAACTATTTTTTAGATTTACTGTGAATTTATGGGATTTTTATTGAGTGAAAAGACCTATTTTCAAATCCCGTATCTGTGCAGATCTGCACTGTGCCTGCCAGGCCAGTTCGGTCGACCGGACCGGTCGACCGCACCAAGTGGCCGGTCGACCGGGTCGGTCGACCGATGTGCACAGACGTGCACGCTGGCTACACATTGTAGTCGGTCGACCGGACCGGTCGACCGAGTTGAGAGAGTTCAACTCTCAGGATGTTTCGGTCGACCGGGCCGGTCGACCGCTAGTGCCCAACGGTCACTTTTCTGACCGTTGGCGGTCGACCGGGCCGGTCGACCGACGCCTGTCAGAGCTGCCAGCTCAGCTCTAACGGCTAGTTTTCTGTTTGGCCTATATAAACTCCATCTCTTTGGGGATTTTGGCCAAGTTTTTTAAGGAGAAAAATTTCTGGTTTCTAGAGGTTTTAAACAAGTTTTCAAAAGTGTTTGGGGATTTAATTCTTCAATCTTTATTGTTTTAGGTTTTTGGAAAAATCAAAGAAAAGAATATTTTGGGAGATTTGTCTTGGTTTTCATTCTATATCTTTTGGAAGGATTTTCCAAGTGATTTTCTTTGTTGCTAGTTTTCCAAACACCTAGTTTTTCACACTTGAGCTATCTTCTATCCTAAACTATTAGGATCTTGTTTTTGTGGAAAAAGAAAAGAGAAAAAGAAAGAGAAGTGCTTGAGGTTGTTTGTTGTAAACCTCATAGTTGTAAACACCCTTATATTTGTGAATCCCTCTTCGGTAGAGGTGATCGGGTGATTGTGTTGTGGATCCCTCTTAGGTAGAGGTGGAGTTTTGGTTGTGAGCCTCTTCGGTAGAGGTGTGTGGATTGGTTGTTGTGTTGGCTACGGGCCTAACCCCTCGGTTGTGAGGAGGTTGTTGTTTGAGAGAGGAGTTTGGTACTCCTAGAGTTGTAAGAAATCCTCTTCGGTAGAGGTTCCCTCGGTGGGAGTTGAGATAGTGGAAATCCTACACGGTAGTGTAGGCGGGGATGTAGAGCAAGGTGCTCGAACCTCGAAACAAATCTTGGTGTTTGCGATTGCTCCCATTGTCTCTCTAACTCTCTCTCATTTACTTTGTGCAAAGCATCATACTTCATCTCATATCATACTTGCTTGTGTTGAGCATATTTCTTATTGCCTTGCATTAATTCATATTGCTATATCCTTGATTGCTTGGCTTGATTGTGTGTGCACATTGCTTGAATTGCTTGTGTGTTTGTGCATCACCTATACTCATCCAACAAGAGCTTCACATAGCGCCTCAACCCATATCTAGGGGAATCAAGAGGAGTTAGTCCAGAGCCTCGCAAGGGGAATTCGGCTACACTTGTTGGATTGTATTAAGTGTGTTGCAAGATTTGCATTAGCTTCCGCATTTAGCGCACTTAGTTTGCATTTAGTTTATTAGATTAGCACTTACACCTATTCACCCCCCTCTAGGTGTTTTTCAATTGGTATCAAAGCTAGTGCTCCTGATACTTAGGCTTAACATCCTAGGAGTGATCCATTTGCTTGCTAATCTACATTTGCATTTGATTGTTTGCACATATTTAGTTTATACCATGGACTTCATGACCCCACCTAGTTTTGACCCTTCCAACATTGATGTTTGGAAGTATAGGATGTCCATGTACCTAAAGACCCTAGTTTGCATGTTTTCCTTGCGGCCACCAAGAGATGTTATCTTGGTGATTGCAATCATATAGGGGCCAATGCACAAGCCCTAGAGGCTATTAGAAGCACATTACCTAAAGATTATCTTATGTGTGTTTCTAATCTTGATTCCGCTTTTGCAGTGTGGAACAAGTTGACTACAACCACCACCTCCAAGCTTCAAGTCCAAATCCAAGAAGAGGAATCTAGTGGAGAATCCAACTCTATATGCTACATGGTCCAAGGGAATGACTCCCTTGAGGTACATTCGGAATCTCAACTAGATAGTAATGATTGTGCCAGTTCTTCAAATGATTATGTTGATCCTCATGCTTTGAATGAAGAACTTTCCATTGTTTGTGAAAAATTGATAGAAAATATAATTTGTTGAAAAAGAAGAGTCTAGGAATTGAACAAGAAAATAAGAGTTTGCATGCTAGACTTACCAATGTTTTGCAAGAGAAGGTTGAGGTCTATAATGAAAGGGATTCATTAAAATCTCAACTTGATCTTGCACTTAAAGAAAATGATTTTTTAAAGTCTAAAAATGATTGCCATGCTATTTTGAAGAAAAATGAAAATTTGTCTTCTAAAGTAGATTTTGTTTTAAAAGAGAATGTTGTTTTGAAAAACAAAATCATTTCTATTTCCAATGATTTAAATGTTTGCTTAGAGAAAAATATTGTTTTGCAAAATAAGATTGATTCTCATGTTTGCCATGCTAGGGTAGTTTCACCTAAATCACCCATTGCATGTTCCACTTCTTCTATGCTCGAAAATGATATAAATTTGTTAAAGAAGAAAATGGATTGTTTGGGCTCCACTATGAGCCAATGTGCCATGAACCACTCACGGTTGGAAACCTTGGTTCGAAAGAAACAAGTTCCATCCTTTATGCATGCACACCCATCACGGCATACACATGCTCCACACGGACACACTCCTCACATGTATGCTCATGTGTACACTTGTACACATTGTGGACGTAAGGTCCACCTTACTAAATTTTGCTATGATAGATTACATGTTGATAATTTAGCAAAGAAAATTGTTTGGGTTAGAGAAGGGACTAACCCCCATGGACCCAACAAGATGTGGGTACCAAAGACCACCCCTCCTATTTTTGATGTAGGTGTGGGCTCTCACATGACGTGAGAGTGATGACACCTTGGAGTGGATGCGTTCCGGACTTAAAGGAAATCAATTGGATGCATCACTTTCAAGGGAAGATTTGGTGGAGATGACCACCATGTTTTGGAGACAAGGAGAGTTGCTTCTTCAGTTTTGGTAACAATCCTTTACTCCCATTTATTATGTTTACATGCTTTCCACTTCATTGTTTATAGCATGTTTTGATAGTTTATAGCATATTTTTTTGATGTCTATGGATTAGTATGTTCATTCCATGTTTATTAGATCCTTGACATACATGTATAGTATTTGAGACACACATGCTTATATGAACTCATAATTAGTGTTCTCACTTTTGTTTAAGCTATAATGTACATCATGAATCTAATACATGTGAATTTACATAATAATCATGTTTTAGTTTTCCATGATGACTTTTATCGTGTTTTGATGCTTCATGTTTTGAATATATGTTTAAGTGTTAGTTTTCATTAAGACTAGTTATATACTTGTACATAGAGTGGGTTACAAATAAATCTATATATGTTGAGCTTGAATGCTTATTTGAACCCATTAGATGTGCTAGTATAGTCTAATTTTGATGATTCATACATTTTGAACTTGTATTCCTATTTTTGATTTGTTTTATGATTATGAGTTTCCACTTCATGTATATGTTTGTATTACCAAACCTTAACATATACATGTATACCCTTGAGTCATTTGCCTTTCATGCAAATCTATATTATGGACTCAAATTGTGTTTAGGGATATGTATGTATACTTCTTGTGTTGACAATTCATACATATACCTTGAAATGAAAATTGCCTTGATGAAAATTTAGCTTATCATGATTTCATGTTTTTCATGTGTTCAATATTTAACTTCATGTATATGTCTATCTTATCCAAATTATTGACTATACATGAGTATCCTTTTTGAGCCACGTGCCTTCATGAATATTCATTTAGTGGACTCGTTGAGTTTTGGATATGTATGTATATTTTAGCTTGTATTAGACATACATATGCCTTGAAGATTAATAAGGAGTTTTATATGATTTTCATGTTTTTGATGGAATTATGTTTTTAAGGAATAATTGAGCTTAATGAAATATTTTTCATGATTATGATCTTCACATATTATTTGTACACTCATATCTATTGCTCATGTTTTGTTTCTCATGTTGTTTCTCATGAGTTATGCTTTATTGGTTAGAGTGATGATTATCATGTGAATTTCATTTTTGTTTTATTCCTTACTTGAAGGATTTCGTGCTAGTTAACAAGTTTCCATTTAACTAGTTGCGGTGTTCTTCATTTTGGTAGTGATTTTTAAACAAAACTACATTTTCAAATCTATCTTTGAAAACCCCTACCTTCAAGGGCGGTAGGATGGGAGATCATGTTCATGTATGCCCTAAATTGAAAATCTTTAAAACTTGAATTATGATTGGGTGGTAGATAATATGATGTATACACTTGAACTTATTGTTATGTCAATTGGTATCATTGAACTCTTTCAATTGGTATCATTTTGATCTTCTTGTATACTCATATATGTTTTGTATGTATGTATGCTTTAAATTCCAAGTATATCAATTTCTATTGGTATCTATCTTTCATACATATATAT
>JAVJIF010014555.1:0-94937 GCA_038442645.1 Agave tequilana | reverse complement strand
TGTTGCAATTTAGTTTTTTATTCTGCATTATTTTGTCATTAGATTAGCCATATACCTTTTCATCCCCACTCTAGGTGTATTTTCAATTTGCTGCAAAACACTTTGAGAAAAACTAACATGTGTCAGTTTTTCTCAAGCTTTTCCAAAGAAGCATGAGAATGAGCCCCACATGCGTTAGTTTTTCAACCATTTTTTTCTAAAATAGATTGAAACTGCAAGAAAAAAAAGGATGATGTTTTATTAATATCATCGACCTTTTTCTTCATTCTTGGTTGGTGTCAAACAAACTAAAGTTTAAGAAAGTGAGAAAAACTGACAGTGGGGCCCAACAAACTCTCCATTTTCTCCCCACTTCTGAGAAACAAACAAGCCCTTAGCTTCCCATGCTCCTTGTGCTTGCATAAAATAATCATTATGAAAGTGATCTTTTACTACATTTCAAAGTAGTATAGGATCCACTTAAGAACCAATAGTTTGTACAAGATGGCATTTTTGAACGAGGATTTCGTCATAGTAGTACCTGCAACTCCTACTTTTACCATTTTTGAACGAGGATTTCGTCATAATAGTACTTGCAACTCTTACTTTTACCAGTTCGCACAAGGGCTTTAACTGGAGGTCCAGAACAGAATTGTTATTATTCCTTCTGCACAAGCTTTGTAAAAAGTCTTGCATATGTACATGCTTTTAGCATGTGATCAAGTCCTCACCTACAAGGACAAATAATAAGGAAATATCACATTGTCATACGCCTCATTTCCAAAGAAATTTCCTACTCATCATCCCATTCTATGTAGCATAGAAATCTCTAAAATGGAGCCTGTCATGTCCGAAACGTATCTGACACGCGTGTTCGACACCCATGGCATGTATTTTTTTTTAAATTTTGCCACGTATTATGTATTGTGTCCAATTCAATTTATCGTGTCCATGGCAACATAGCCCCATTAACTAACAAGGAAAGGTCCCTCCCCCATTCTCGGGGGCTATTTTTGGAAGACGTTAAAACTAACAACTCTCAAACCACCCAAGAGGCAACAACCCCGACCTACCATATGATAGGCTATTTCAGAATATATCTTTAAGAAGATATGGTAGGGTACTTGCAGTATTAGATAATCTTTGGGGCTATTGCCATACCATCTACGATATTGATGTGTCCCCCAAAAGAATCCCATTTCATGATCATCTATATTCCCCAGCAGAGGACTAAGGCCATGAACATGACTTTAGTTAGACAGATTAATGTTCCTGATCGAAATGCTATACCCGTGTTTTGTTACTTTTCTTTCTACTATTATCACAAGCTTTACTCTAGTGTTCTCATATTTGCAACATACTGATTCGACTGCTATACCTAGACATCTGAAGTGTCCATAAAACACAATCAGTTATAATTCATTCCTGTACTATGGAACTGAAATATTTCAAATGTAAAAGTCAGCGGTCTGCTATTCCACTTTCTTAAACTTCTAACTTCATCTTATACAGGTTAAATTGCATAGCAAGCATTGCCGAAGCTGCAACCGATGTGTTGATGGGTTTGGACCATCACTGCAGGGTGAGGAACTGGAAGTTCAATTGACAGAGTGTTTTTACACAATTTGCAGATCACATCTACATGCCAAGACACTTGTATCCTTGCGTTTTACATGTAACTTGTGTTTTTCTTTCTTACAGTGGTTAAACAACTGCTTGGAAGAAAGAACTACACCACTTTCATCCTTCTGATGGTTTTATTTATGTAAATGTCAGTACAATTCTATATTCTGAATAAGAAATAAACTTTTAAATCTTTCTGTTACTTTCTTGTTAATGTTGTTTTCCTTCACGGAGATGAATTTATTTGAGTCCAAGTGCTTCTCTCAGCTTGTGATAGAAGGTGGAACTGCAATTGCCATTTTTGTTCGCTGCTTTGCAGACAGCAAGCAATTTACAAGAAGTGGAAAAGAGACTCCATGCCAAGTTCCCAAAGGAGTTCTTCCAGCAATCTCGGTTAGTTTATTTGATGACAGCTCAAACTCTTTGCCTGATGGTTTGATCAAGTGTTGATTTTTAGCATTCCATATTTTCTCAATCTCCTTGCAGGTTTCCTGACACTATTGACAGCATACAGTTCTGCTGCACTTGCGCAGCTTTTCTTTTTTCATGTGGTTCTCATAAGAAGGTACAGTTAACAAATGAAATACGAAGCTTATAGTTCACATGAGTTTTCTGCAGCTTACATCTCATTAATAATGAAGTGAGAAATTGTTTGAACGCTCAAGTATTATCGATGAAATGAAACAGTGTTGGATATTTCAGAATTATGTACTTTTTAATGATAAAAAGAAAGCCTGGAAACTTTGCCTAACACTTTGTTTGGAATTCATACTGAATTCTTTATATTAATCTTATGCCAGAAATTGCAAGTGTTTTTAGAATGTCAAGTAACAGTAGCCAAATATTCTCTGTAGATATCAACCTGAATCTTTTTTTAATACTCTCTATTTCTACAACATGTGGAACAATAACGAATTTATTTTGTTCTGCCTTATGGGTGCATGGTGGCTTGAAATTTGATCAATTTTTGACAGAACACTTGTTTTGCGGTCCAAGACATCTCTTAGACTTGCATAATTCCTCAAAGATGATTTTGCCCCTTTTATTTTATTTTTCTTATATTTATCTAGAATCTAGATTCTTTTCTTCATTGAAGAAGGATTACATGATTTTGGAAGATCATAACCATGCTTCATTATTGACCCCCCCGTGAGAATATACCTAATGGTGCATGTTGTCATTTTTGTTCGATTATGATAATGGCATCCAGAATTCAATTTTCCTTGCCGCATTTCCTTATTGTTGCAGGGAATGAGAACATACGATTACATCCTAGCGATGAGAGAAGAGAGCCAGTCCATTGATCCATTTGATGATGATTCTGATCTATCTTCTGACGAAGCATCGATCTGGACTCACCAGAAAAACCCACCTTACTCTGCCGTTTCTTTTTGTAGAGGCACAACAGGGATCAGGTAATATACACATCAATCATCAGTGTTGCATAAATGATACTTCCATCTCTTTCAAGTTCATTGAGTTATATAATTAGAGGTTTATGACTAACAGAGTGTTAGAAGGCTGTCCATAACCATTGTCAAAGAATCTCCTCCCTCCACTTCAGACAAGAAGCATGAAATCCGAATCGACCCATGGAAGTTGATAATGATGAGCAAAGAAAAAGCTCTAATGGCGGCAGAGAGAGCGAAGGAGAGAATTATGAGTCAGAAGCCACAACCAACACTTTCACCATTAAAACCACTGCCACTGGAGACGAAGAAGGGACCTCTGATGAACCCCAAGGCAAAAGAGCGGCCGAGATGACACCAGTGTGTCCCACATGGCGGGCGGTTCTCAAGCCCAAGGAGAGGTTTTCCGGGTCACCATCACCAAGGCCTCACAAGTACAGGAATAACTTTGATCTGAAGTTGACCGAGGTATCAAGAGAGCTCGAAACTTACATCTCTAGGCAGGTGCTCTGCTCTGTTTTGAAGAAGGGTGGAGAAGATGAGGCTTCTCCAAGATAGATGTTCTACTATTTATAAAATAAATCTATTTTGTTTATGTTTGTTTTGGCTTTTTTGTGCTCTGATTTTCATTTAAATTCTCAGCCTTTGAGATGGGTTGGGCTTTTGGGTGATGTATGTATGATCAAAGTGATTGATTCATTATATGAAGGATTCATGCATGTTCTCATTCATATGTCGAGGTCCAGGGATCCAAGGAGCAAGGGAACACCACAACACTCAGGGATGGGAACAAAGAATTACTAGTAGTTATCCTTGCATGTGTAACTATAAACAATGATTGTATGATTGTTGAAGATCATCTAAGGGTGTTTCTTTTGAACAGGACTTCTACATGCAGAATTCATGTAAAATTCAGAAGAAATAGTTAGCATAAGTTTAGAGAAATATTATTGATGTACTCTCTCTGTACAGAGTTTATGGCATTTTGTGAAGGACATGGATATATGTATAATTTCATATTTGCTATCTCCAAACTAGACCAACCTGGTTTTATATCATAACTAGTATATATTTGGGGCGTGTGACACCATGCCTTGCGCACGAGCAGATCTTTTCACCTTGTCATTGGCTCACTACGACAAGAATTCAGCACAAATTCACAAACAAGAAACACCCAAAGATCCTTTATATACGATCTTAATTTTAGACTGAGCTATTTTTTTCTCAATACTCCTATACGCATTTTCTGAAATTTTAACTGTAACCATCAAAATTGACTAGGAGGATATTCAAGAACACAAAATATTAGTACATGGAAATCAAGCTTCAAGGAGAAAGACAATGGTACTACATGTTGACTCTTTGGCGTGCGAAACTTGTAAAAGAAAAATGGAGAACCTCGAAGATGCCTTCATCAATCATTTCAAAAGAGAGGGTACCATTATTGATGGAGAACAATAGACTCTTGAGAAGATCCAGTCATGGTCTCCACTCTCTTCCAAAATGGTCAAGTATTGTTAAGTTGTGGAGCCTAATTATTGTCTTGACTATTTGTCACCCTATGCAGAGTCTTTACGTGGGTCGAGTGCTGAAAATGAGAAGGCTCTCATGTCAAATGTATCGTATGCATCAACTGTGAGCATCCTGATGTATGTTATGATCTGTACGAGGCCAGACATTACTCAAGCGGTGTCAATTGTCAGCAGATACATAAGCAATCCCGAACAGGAGCACTGAAGAGCAGTTAAAAGGAAGTTCAGATATGACTTTGTGTGATGAAGGCACACACATTTGTCTGCGCAGATACGTTGATTCTGACTTTGCGGGTGATGTAGATAGTCAGAGGAATACCACTGATTATGTCTTCACGCTAGATAGTGGAGCAGTAAGCTGAGTGTCGAGGCTGCAGAAGATAGTTACCTTGTCTACGATAGAAACTGAATATGTTGCAATAACAGAAACTTGCAAGAAGTTGATATGACTATGATTTTTTGAAAGAGCTTAGAAGGAGTGAGCCCTTCACTGGATAGTGATAACCATAATATTATAAATCTTGCTAATAATTTAGTCTATCATGATAAAATCAAGCACATTGATGTGTGGTACCACTTCATTCACATACTTTTGAAAGATGGTGTGTTGTCATTAGAAAAGATACACACAAATTAGAATCCTGCAGATATGTTGACCAAAATAGTCACAGTGGAGAAGCTGAAAACTTGTTCAACTTATGTGAATTTTCAAGGCTAAGGATCTGGTGTTGAGTCGCATCAAATTCACTATGATTTGAGAGTTAATGGAGTAAGAGAGAATCAATAAAGTGTCGCCGATGTGTCAATAATTAGTCTCCAAGTGGAATACTATTGAGTTGTGAAGCCTAATTATTGTCTTGATGATTTGTCGCTTTATGTGAAGTTATTACGCAAATCGAACTGAGCGGTCAGGTCATCGTGGGGGTTGTAAGGGGCGGGAGCCCCTCTCGGGGTGTCAGAGGCAGAGCCTCCGGGGTTTTTTTTTTTTTTTTTTTTAAGGAGTCCCCTTGCAGGTCTCGAAGCGAGTGCGAAGCACTCCGGTAAAGAGGTTGGGCTTGTTTGAAGTTTCAGGTTGAGGGCAAGGTCAGAGTCTCACTCTGTAGTAGTTGCTTGGTATCACTCTGGAGGAGCACTCCGTAGCATCTATCCGGAGGTGCACTTCGAAGCGACAGTGCAGAGTAGCGCCTCGGAGATGCATAGCGGTGAAACGGTCTAATCTAAATGCTTTGTAATCCGTGAAACTTGGGAACACTTATCAAGTACAGTTTGATGATTTCATAGCTTGTAATCCTAATTTTCTCTATAAAAAAAGATGTGTCGTCATTTGGGTTATGTAGAGTAGAAAGTTGTGTATGCCATTGTAAATTCAGACTGGCTGTGAGGTTCTCTCTTCTCCTCCTTTAATCTCTCTTATACATAGTGGATTTGCGTGTGGCTCCGTAATTTTTACCGATTTGAATTTTCCATAAAAAATCTTGGATTGATTGTGTGTTTAATTTCTGATTTTTCTTCTTCTCCAATTCGTTTTCTGAACAAGTACAATGTGGATGGTGCCAGGTCTTGGTTGAGTAGACTTGGAGAATCCGTTGCGCTTGCAAGAGACAAAACTTCATTAAAGCTTTATCAGGGAGATGTAAACTCTTCAATTCGAACCAAGAGCGATGCAGTTGTTCGTGGGCTGAAAGAAGCCGAGAAGCTGTTAGACTCCAATGCTAACTTCACTGGTGACTCAAATGCTCTAGGTTTATTGTTTTTTTTTTTTTCCGCCCATGCTCTATATCTTTCTTCCAACAGCTGCTTGCAGTTGTATCTTGTAATACACATTAAATTTCAGTTTACTCCAATATCTCATCATGTTAAATACATATATGGATTTCAAGCATTCCATAAACCTTCCCCAATCATCATCTCGTTTCCCAACCTCACACACAATTATTATCGATTGTTTTAGTATAGAAAATTGATTTTATTGTTAATATATTTGGATTTCTTCTGGTATTCTTTTATATTGAAGAGAAAGTTAGAACATGCATTGAAAATCACTTGAACTGCATGATGCCTAAAATGTGGATTCGGTTCATATTTGTGAGCCACACACACATACAATAAGAGAACCAATCACGTAGTGACACGTGAATTGATCTTTTTATAATATGTTATATGTATAGACCTCACACACATATTATAAGAGATTATCATAGGGCGGTCCATTGTCGTGGACGAATTGAGGTCCGTTGAGATTGTCGTCGACCGACCGCCGCCCCAAGGTACAGAGAATAACTTCTCCGTCGGTCGACCGAATGGTCGACCGCCACCCAACTGAGAGTTGGGCGAGCCAGTCGATTGATCGCTCAATCGACCGTAGGGGCAAATAGCTTGTGCATGTTCTGTGCGCATTGGTCGACCGAGCCATTTGTCGGTCGACCGGTGGGTCAGCCGACAGCAGCCCAGAAACTGAATTTATATGGTTGAAAAATAGGACTTGAAAACACCTATAAATTTCAATAAAATCTCATAAAATTCACAAAAATAAGTTCATGTAAATATTTGAAGTACAAATATGTGTGATAAAAAATCAACACATATTACAAACATGTAAACTATTTTTGAGGTAAAAAGATTAAGGCTTTAAATAAAAACTGTATTTTTCAAAACTTAAACTTAAAATAGAAATCTGATTTTTCATCAAACTTGTATAAACACAAAAATAAGATATTGAAACACTTTTGAAGTATAGTGTGTATGGATAGAAATCCAACACACATGGTAAATGATATATCTTTATTTTTGACAATAAATATCAAAATAAGTTTTGATAAAAATAAAACTTAAAACCATGAATTAGAAACACCAAAATAAGTTTTTCTAAACAATATGAACCATCAATGTATATGAATGATTCCACTATACAAGTAAACAATGTAAAACTTCTTTTAATGAAATCTATTCATGAAACAAAGGATGTATACTTGAAAAGCCAAAACAAAAAAATTAAAACTTGATTCTATGAGTTTTGTGTAAACCAAGTAAACATAAAATTTTTGAAACTAAAACGGTTAAACCAAAAGCCAAAATTATAAACTTGTGTGTGTATATATATATACTTAAGCAATTCAAACTAGACTTTCCTTACACAAGATTTAAACAATAAACAAACCTAAAGTGAACTCTTCTTGTCGATTTTCATCTCCAGATGACTCGATCCAAAGAGCTAAACTTCTCGTGAGTATTTGATGCGATCTTGACGCGTGAGCTCTTGAATCAACACGTGATAGCTTCAAACTTGACTTCACGTCCTTTTGAAGCTAAGCACCAACTAAGATCTTGAACAAAATCTAAAACTTAATAAATACAAGATCATTAGTAACGTAACTTCATAAATTAGTCATCATCAAAATTAGGGTGAAAAGCCTTCGGGCCAACAATCTCTCCTTTTTGATGATAACAAAACTTATGAAGTTATATATACATGGATTAAAGATAAGCTTCATAGAAGTTCTCCCTTAACTCATGCATGGCAATAAAACATGTAAACAGTCAATAAAAGTGCATGATACCAAACATAATAATTATATAGATATGCAATGTTAGTTTTAGGTACCAAATGTATGTAAAATCTTGATACCAATTTCAAATGAATATGCAATATAAGCTTTTGATACCAATGCTCTTGATACCAATTGAACAATTGAAAACGTGCAATACCAATTGAAATTATGATATCAAAACTCATCAAAATGAAATGCAATATGAGCCTCTTGATACCAATGAACCAATATAAGTTCTCGATACTAATAAACAATCCAACAGAATGGATATCCATACAAACTCTAGATATCAAAATCAAAACATGATATCAAAAACAAAATATATGCAATAAAACTAAAAACATGCATATATAAACTCAAATTCTTCTCCCTCTTTTCGTCACTCATCAATAAAGGGGTGTAAAAAAAAAAGATAAATGTATATGCGATATGAATCCATGAAAAGGAGAGACTATTAGGAACTCTCCCTGCATACATGCCTTACATAAGAAAAGGGATGAGTAAACTCTAATCCATATAAGAATAATATACAATGTATAGTTGGAGATGAGTAAACTAACCGGACGTGCACAACGTGCACAAGTTGAAGCTCGGTCGACTGGTCGGTCGACCGACTGAAGTGACCCAACTCTCTGTTGGGCACCCAGTCGACCGACCGGTCGACTGGTGGAAGTGTCAGTCGACCGGGCTCACCCAGTCGACCGACCGGTCGACTGGTGGAAGTGTCGGTCGACCCGCCCGGTCGACCGACAGTCGGGTGCGGGTAATTTCTGCTGATTCGGAAATCTGTTGTATTTAAGGGCTGTTGTTAGTTTTTTCTAGGGTTTGTAATCTCGTAGAAGATCCTTGAAAAGGAAAAGGCTAGAGCTCTCTTACATCCAAAGAGGCTGCTAGCCATTGTAATCTTCTTCCAAGTAAATTAATCTCTCTTCTGATTGCCCCGAGGACATAGGCGTTGAAGCCGAACCTCGTTAAATTGGTTGTTTGCGTGTGCTCTTTCTCCGGTGATTGTTTTTGCGCTGGTTGTGATTGTTCTTCATGCGTGAGAGATTCAAGGAGTGATCCTCTATCGGGTTGTTGTCGCTGTTGGGTCACAACAAAGTCGACTAGCACTTCTTTTAGTCGACTGATCTATGCACAACTGCACAGATTTGATAATCTTCTCGCATATACTCGCTTGTACTCATGTTTCTCTCCCTTAGTTATGTCCAACGAGTTAGAAAACTCCAATTTCATCTTCTCCCCCCACACTTAGAAGCTATCTTTTCCTCTCTTGTTAATATGGCAAAGATTTTCTTGTCCGTGTGAGATTCTCTCTCTTTCTAGTTTTGGATTGAAATGCTATTGCATGGAATCGTCATGTTATTCCACGCTCCCGGTGTGACATATTATCAACAAACGTAATAATTTGTGAAAACAATTGTCTCATTTCTTATTATTTAAGTATGTTCCTGTTTCAATGAACATTTTCAACCGATTTTCTCATTTTAGAGCTATGCTCCAACTTTCAATGAATAAAGAATGCACTTATTTTCTTATCTGCAAATAAGATGCAAGTATGTACTCATTTGTTAGTCCTATCATCAAACCTTGCTGTTTCCATAATTATTTTCGTAACTAGTATTTCCTCCATTATGTCCTCTCAAAATTTTCAATCATTATACCCTTAGAAAGCCTCAACCAAGCTTTAGCTTTGGGGCACCACTAGTAGTGGGAAACTGGAAATGAACTGACTAGATATCTAGCTAACAAGTATGAGGACATGGTGGATTCCAATATTCCACTACTCAATATAGGTCATTGATGAGATATCTCAGTAAAAGCTCTAAATTTTGAACTCTCTTTTGTTAATCAATATTCCAATTTTTAGAAAGAAAAAGAAAGAAATTGTGAGAGTTCCTCTTCCTTCACCTCTTTTTTTTTTTTTTTTTAAACAAACTATGGTACATATGAATACATTGATACATATTCAACAGTAAAGAAAGCCACCAGGGCAATTTAGTTACACGGAATACATTGATACATATTCAACAGTGATTTTGCATAGGTATGATGTTGAATTATTCAGAATTTATATTCAATACAGCTGCCAGCTATGAGCTTTGAGATCCATGTTACCTCTAAGATGTCATCCATAGTCAACTCAGAGTACTTTACAATAAGGGCTTGAAGGTTATCAGATTCAAGGGCCCGCCTTCTTTCTGTGTAAACCCGGTCTCTCTGGCTGTTCAATACCTCATCAAATTCAAATAACTGCTTTCTTATATCAAAAAAGTAGTTTTCAACCTTCCTTTGAGCCTCATCTAATGCCTTTGTCAGCATTTTCGATTCAATTGGAAGGTCTTCAACTCTAAAAGCTCTCATCAAACCTGCACTTTGCATGGTTGGTGTTTTGGATATAATCAAAGTCAGCTGTCATATAAACATGGATTCTCTCAACTGGAACCAAAAGAATGTTATATGTGACTAAAAATATGTATATGATATATATTTGAAATCCATCTGGGTATCCCCAGACAGCTTAGCGCAACCCCGACTAATCTCGTGAGGCATGTGCATCCTGCCCTAAGAAGTTTCCCTATACATGTCTAGGTAAGTCGTAGGAATAAATTGTTGGGGGCAAATGCCCAACAAGATATTCGAACCGACGACATGCTAGAGAGCAAACCCACGATCTAACCAGTCGAGCGCCCCCTTGAGCGCGCGCGCGCACGCACACACACACAAGGATTGTCACCAAGTCTTCCCTTTGGGATGTATAATTTCTGGCTCAATGATCAGTACAGTTCCTGTGTCTAAACTCATATTCTTTACGATTAACCTGGCTTTTCTCTTTGTCAAATCTCTCATAAAGTATCTTGGAATGACTGCTCCACGGTTGCATAAGCTTAAAGTGTAATGTGATCCATATAACATAATTGGCTTTCTTAGTTCTCGTCTAATTTGTTATTTTTTGGGCAGGTAATCTTTCAATGCCAAAACAAATAAGAGTAGATTTATCAGCATTTTCTTACTGTAGCTTGTGGTGGTGCAGATTCTATTGTGGGATTGCTGGGCAATTGGCCATGGTTCCTGTTACAGCAGAGGATTTAATTAGCTAATGATCACCCCAACCCAAGAAAACACACACACACACACACACACACACACACACAAATACACACTCCCCAAACCACCCCACCCTGGTAGTACGTTTGATGTTCTGTTGTTGGTTTTGTTCTTAAATCTGTAACTGAAGAGTTGTTCTGTGAAACTAGGATATAGATGATTGCTCAGTTGTTTAGTCTTTTATGTTTTAGGAAGACTTCTTTCTAATTTGTAAGTACTCTGTATTAATGAATTTTATATATTTTTTATGGATGGGGCTTTTAGCTCCACCTTAGGTTTTTAAAAATTAAATAATTATAATAAATAACATAAACTGAACTTCATATGAATTGGACAAAACTTCTGGTTAAGATGTGGAGACTGCAGGTGCATGATTATGATGGCATAACTGTTCAGAAGTACAAGTTCATAGCATGATGACACGGTAAAAGTTTAGGATAAAATTTCAGAAAATATTAGAACAAGTTCTACTAGCACTACAATTGCAAAACAAAGTCGTTATGCATATTAGTAAAGGTTTTAGCTCTGAAAGATTAACTGTTCAGAGAGACTGCTAAGATTTCAGAAAACCTTAATATGCATATACTTCAACCATTAGAATAAGTTCAAGAATTAAAAATTATTTTCTCCAAAACAGTCTTCTCTTTCAATAAAGGGGATAAAAGTTTAAGACGAGTAAGATTTCAGTAAACATGAAGAATTAGAGTATCAGCATAAGGATAAACCTGCCATAAAAACTACTGACAAATACATCCCTAGGACCCTAGATATTCAACTCAGTTGAAAATAATATATTGTCACAGATAAAAGAAAAACCTCTAAGATAACATTTTAATCATCAAATTCACCCAACTCGCTCTATGCCAAAACTATTAATCTTTTAAAGATTCTGCAAGTTTTAAGAACCAGTAATCCATGAAAATCAGATTCAGCTTCGTAAAATGGAGTTTGATTGCCAAAACAATATTATTAGATCTGACCATTAGATTTTAAAAAGAAAATGCTGACTGCTACACTAAAGCATTACATGCGCACACCATTAATTTCACCATGTGTGTCTGGATATTTACTTCAAAAATATCACAACAGTGAAGCAGCAAAACAGTATTGTATTAAAAATCTAGAGAAAATTAGCGAGAACCTGTATTCTGTCTCCACCAAAAATCCGAAAGATGTTATCCTCTAGATTAAGAAAGAGCCTAGAGCTTCCTGGATCCCCTTGCCTGCCACTTCGACCACGAAGCTGAATATACAGGAGGATATAGTTTAACAAAATAACTAATGGCACTGTGAAAGTAAAGAATACTAAACAGACTAGGCAATGGGTGGAAGAGGAGAAACATGGAAAAAAAAAAACACTTGCAAAAAGGTAAAATTCTTGACATTCTATAAGCGTAATTCATGATGAGATTCTGACCTGATTATCTATTCTACGTGATTCATGACGCTCCGTCCCCACCATATGAAGTCCACCTGCTGAAACAACCTACAAATAGAACAACCAATTATTGTTGCCTATGCTATCTTTATCAACATCAAAATAATTGTTGTTTTGCTGGTTAGTTAGAGAGAACCTTCTTTTTTTCCTCTTCAGTATAGACCTTGTACTCAACCATTTTTTTGAATGCTTCTCTTAGTTTTGCTATGACCTCATCTTTAATCGGTCCCTACAATGAGGACATCAAAAACCATTAACATACACCACAACCGTCACCATTAATCATGAAAATTGAAGAACAGAACAATGTCATTTACTAAGGGGAAAAAATACCATCAAAAAAATTATAATTAGTATAGCAAGAGATATTGAAGCAGGCAGACAACTGAATTCTTATTCTAGCTAGTAGTGTCCAGTTCATTTCTAAGGTGCTGTTAAGTCAAGAAATATAGCAGAATAAGGGGAGTATTAATCCCACCTTCTTGCAGCTGGATATAGGGGCATTAATCCATTCTAAGTCTAATCATCTTTATCTTTTAAACTTTGGTTTTTTGGGGGGAACTGCTATTCCTAGCCCAGAACTGGAAGAGGACATTGAAAACATCCTTGGCAACTGGAAGAGGTCATTCCTCCCACTAAATCTCTATTCAACTCTGACCCAAAGATATATTAAGATATGAATGGGGAAATGAAAAACCACTATTTCACCAAGGATATTCTCATCAGAACCAACATATTTAACGTAAGTTGCCTATAGAAACCATGTGAATAAACAAAAGCCAACAAGTTTCTGCTGCTGTAAATGAACAATTTACAATTGGAAGCAGAATACTGTCCACCATCTAACCCATTGTTTCTTATCTGGAGCCCAAAATCATCTACTACCATGATTTAATAATGTATTTTGATTATATGAATTATTGCACAAGTTTATCTAATTAGGACCAAAAGTACATTAGATTCAGCTTCCTATTCAACTTAAATTTCAATAGCTTCTAGCGAACTGTCGTGAAATAACAATAGCCATCGCTCAGGAAAACGGCCTTTCTCCATGCAAATTTACCTTTTCACATGAATATGATATCTCTCTTCTGCTTCAAGCTCGGTTAGTGATCTTTGGCCCCACGTTTCTACAGCAGATTCCACTGCAGCCTTGGCCAATGATACCGTCTCTTTAGAAAGGTCACACGGGAATAGACTTTCCTTCACCTGCATAAATCAAAGAAATGAGGTCAAGTGAGTAACAATTTGACTCTCCTTCCACCAAAATTAATAAAAATGTACAAATCATAATTGCACCTGCCAAGTTTTCTTCGGTGGAAGTTTCTTCACAGATACGAACCCTTCTATAGGCTTGAAACCTCTGTAGCATTTATGTCATCTCAGAAACAATTGTGTAACAAAAATATTGTCATACATGACAATTCTATGAAGTTGGCAGCCTCGAACATTTAGCATTAATATTTTTTGCAGGTTGAATGAACTAGTGTCAAAATGGAGTAATAGAAGCTAGTGGCGAATGTAGCACCCATACTAAGATAATTTACTTGTATGAAACACAAGCTTGATTCTTCTGCATGACAAACTGGAGCTGGAAATAACACTCAACCAAGGACAAATTTGCAAATGACTTATCTATCAATGCTAAATTGATCACGTTCGGATATGAGCTATATTGATCACACAATTGGGAATAGCACTCAACCAAAAAGATGCCTTCTGAACTTCATTTGTCAATCAGCATAGGTGAATTGCATAAGACAAGATCCGTATGTAGAGAGCAGAAAATATTCGCAAAGAGCGTGAAGGAGGCTAGGGGATAAGATATAGCTGAACTATGGATGCGATTGTTAGCAGAAAGGACAGCTTGAAACACTAGATATCCATACGCTCAAGGGCCTTCCAATTTGAGTTAGTTTTGGGTCCGTAGTGGTCTATGGCCAAAGACTGGTGCTCAATTATTTAAGACAAAAGAATAAATTAAATGATAAATGAATTTTGACCAATTAGACAAACCAATCATAACAGACTTGTACTGAGAAGACATAACTAGGAGCAGACTATCGAATGGTACAAAAGATACATAACCATTTAATGGCAATCCATCTAAACTAATTCTCTCATTAATACATCCAAAGTTTGTAAGACTTGAATACCTCGGCATAAGCATCTCACGAAGCTTTAATCTTGCAATAAATTCTGCATTGCCCCCAAGAATGATATCTGTTCCCCGTCCTGCCATATTGGTAGCTATGGTTACAGCCCCCAGACGACCACTCTGTGCTACTATTTCTGCTTCCCTCTCAACATTTTTAGGTTTTGTATTGAGGACCTACAAAATTTAGAGGGGGAAAAAACTAAAAATAAATAGAGAGAGAGAGACCTCGATATAGAAAAGTACTTGACCAAAATGAATGAGAAAAACTTGTTGTCATCATCATCATCATCATCATCATCATCATTTAAGCCTGCTGCCATCAAGATGGGGTTGGCTATGGAGCAAAACTCAGCTAATGATTTCAAGTTTTACAATCAGTCGTTGACCTGAGTGGCAACCCTTTAATCATTAGTGTCAACTTCCTCATCAAGGAAATATTAATGCTTTTATGTTACTAAGAAAATGGCCCTTAGTCGAGCAGCGTCGGAGAAAAGGATTCATGTAGACAACCCTAAAAAAATTTGGGATAAAGGCTTTATTGTTGTTCCTGACAAGTAAATTATGGACAAGAAAGGGGGTAGCTGTAACCCTAAAAGATTAGTTCGCGTCCTCAGACTCTCATAGACTTAGAAAAAGTCTAGAAGGGGGGAAGACGATAAATATGCTATACTATAATTTCTGCTTGGCCATCATTTTGCTTATTTTCAATTTTTCCTATTTTATATTCAGTTATGTTCTGAGATTAGCCAAACTTTCGACATTAATTTTTCTTTTTCAGTATCTTTCTTTAGGCCTATCATTTCAGTTTGTCTATTCGAGTAGGATTATCGCTGGCAAACCAAATTTCACCTATAATTGACCAAGTATTGTCAACAAACCCAATTTCACTTAAAAATTGACCAAGTATACAATCATTAGGATTGTGTTTCCTGAGGAGACTAACAGACCTAGTCAGGATGATGAGTAAGGTGTTACCAGTATTTAGATGTAAATATAAACATCCGCTAAGATCGCTTTACATGAACTCTTCCTAAAAAGGACGTACACCAGCAATTTGGATTCCAGCCTGAAGGTGTTGTACTGTGTATTATAGGATAGATTCAATGATTCACTAGGGTCACTTTTTGTGAACTCTCTCTACAAATTATTTTGGTCATTGTTCCATATTGATAGCCCATGCACGAGCATGCTGATTCCTGTGTGCTCACTATTCATGGTGAAGGCTTTTGGTGCATGTTGTTTAGCTAACCATATGATTAATGAGACTAGGAGAGGAATAAGCACCAATGTAGAAGGTGGAGGGAGGCTTTGGACTTTGAAGGATTTAGAATTAGTACAACGAAAATTGAATATATAGAATATAACTTTAACAAAATTATGAGAAAGAAAGAGCATACAGTACAAACTGATGGTCAAGAAATAACTCATAGTGTAATGGATCAATCATTCATCAAGATTGTGACGTCAAGAAAAATGTGGTTCATTGAATAAAAGGAGATAACTTATGAACATCAATAAAGGAGGTAGACAAGAATAACACGTACTAAAACTATAGTAAGAAAATCAATGAAAATGTCATCAATACCACATGGCACAAACTAAAACTATACTGCAGGAAAAAAAAATCCTTGTCATCTGTTTCAATCAAAAATGATTCTAAAGTAGATGTCTGCATGGTATACACACGACTCACCTCATGAGGGATCCTAGCATCACGCAATTGTTCTGACAAGGAGTCACTTTGCTCCACACTAGTTGTACCAACAAGCACTGGCCGCCCAGTCTTGTGCATTCGAGAAATCTCTACCAAAACGGCGCGCCACTTGCCCGTAGTTGCCTTAAAAACTACATCAGACTCATCCTGAAAAAAATAAAAAGATTAATTTAGATTTACACTTTTGAAAAAAAAAAATATTTGGTCATTTTACAAGTTACAAATGATTAATTTTGAAGGATTTGAGTTTTCATAGTTGCTGAAACATAAAACAGCACAGTTCCAACAAAATATGTAATGATTCAATGTGGTTAAGATCAAATAATCCCGTATTCCAATATATTAATCCATTGACTGACAAGATGAAACATGCTCCTGTACGTTCCCAATTATTGGTGTGCGACCCAAGTCTTCATCAAAGCACACAGCTACATACTTGACAATATGCGCTTAATATGACATAGTGTACTTAAAACTTGGCACATTAGCAAGAAAATAACACCTATGAATGCATACCTCAAATACCTCCTAATATGATGCTATCTTCATTAGTTTTAATAATGATAATGACATCTTCTTAGGCTTAACGGACAATTTTGGAAATCACCTAGAGGGAGGGTGAATAAGTGATGGCTATTACAACTAGGCAATTATGAATTACAATGTGGAATTAAAAACTAGCCAACAATATATCAATCAATTGAGCAAGTGTATAGCAATAGCAAATGGAGAGAGTTGAGTTGAGAGAGAAAATTCCAATCACAAACACGGGAGAATTGTTTTGAGGCTCGAGTCGCTTGCTTTACGTCCCCGCCTTCACCACAATGAAGGATTTCACTATAATCGATCCGGCAAGATCCCGTAACACTTACAAATTCTCTCGAGAAATCTTAGACCCTCGAGTCTTTCACTTATTCCCGCAAGAACAATACACGCGAACCTGCAAGCTCAACCGAGGTCACAACCTTAACTTCTTGGATTACAAAGGTAGAACACTTGGTGATCAACTCCTTGATCACAAATAAAATCACTCTCACAAACAAGAATCCAATAGGATAGATGGAGAAATGAAAGCTCAAGTTTGTGTGAAAAAACTAGATAGATTGGAAGTAGAGAACTCAATAAAATCTCTTTTGAAAAACTCAAGAGAAGCACTCTTGAAAACTCTTTTTGATATGAAATTGAAACTCTAAAACTTATTGAGAAAACTCTGTTGAAGATTGAAAAATAAGCTCTTGAAAATCTTTTTGAAAACTCATCCCAAAAACCCATATATATAGGCTAAAACAAAAACTAGTTGTTAGAGTCAAACAGGGCGAGAATTGGCCCGGCGGTCGGCCGAGTGGTTGACCGAGCCCAACTCCAGATAGCACAACTCTCTGACGGTCGACCGACCGATCGACTAGAAACCCTAAACAAAGAGTAGAGATACTTGAAAACTCTTTTATCTCTTGATTTAAATTGTGTAAAACTTGTTCACCCACACAATCTTGGAGCTTCCATGCTCTGATACCAATTGAAATCACCTAGGGGGTGAATAGATGATGTGCTAATTTAATACGGAATTTGAAACTTATATACTAACTAAAACTAACACACAAATGATAACCAAAGAGTAAAGCCGAATTTTCAGTGAAAGGCTCTAGAATTTCTCCTTAAATTTCTCTTGATTAAGAATTGAGGTGCTTAATTGCTCTCTTGATACTAACTAATGTAAGCACATGAAACTACATCAAGCATATAAAGATAGACAAATAATAAGAGCATGCAAGATATAAACACAAGTGAGTAGAGTAGAGAGAAAGATGAGCAATCGCAAACACGTGAGAATTATTTCGAAGTTCAAGCCACTTGCTCTACGTCTCCGCCCTCACCGCAATTAAGAATTTTCTCTAAAATCGATCCTGCAAATCACTCGGTGCCGCAACACATACAAGTTCTCTCAAGAATTCTTGAACCCTTAAGTCCCTTACTTGTTCCCGCAAGAACAATACACACGAGAACAGGCAAGCTCAACCGAGGTCACAACCTCTGACTTCTTGGATTACAAAGGTAGAACACTTAGTGATCAACTTCTTAATATACAAAACCATTTTCACAAACAAGGATCCTATATGATGATGTAAAAATGAATGCTCAAGCTTATGTGAGAAAACTAAATAGATTGGAAGTAGAAAACTTAAGAAAATCTCTTTTGAAAAACTCAAAAGAAGCACTCTTGAAAACTCACTTTTGATATGAAATTGAAACTCTAAAACTTGTTGAGAAAACTCTGCTGAAGATTGAAAAATAAGCCCTTGAAAATCTTTTTGAAAATTCATCCTAAAAACCCATATATTTAGGCTAAAACAAAAACTAGTTATTAAGGTCAAACCAGTGTTTTAAATGTCAGATATCAGGGAAATGTCAGATGTCGTAATCGGATGTCGAATTTCAAATTTCGGAGATATTTCGGGGCCATCTAGTAAATTTCGTACGTCATGACGGATAACAAATATATATCCTAGATGTCTTAAATAATGTAATTTTAAAATTCTTATCAAAGTAATACATACACAACTTATGCAAAACTACATAAATATGTTTAGGATAGTTATTCTTAACTTAAACATTTTGTATATATTCACTAATCCATTGTTAAAATTTCTCAATTGCTCCAACTTTCAAGATCAATCAACATAACGAGTTTTCCCGAAATGTCGGCCGACATTTCGGGAAAATGTCGGCCGATATATCGGATTTTTCCTGAAATGTCGGCCGACATTTTCCAAAATGTCATTTCAAATGCGGGTGGGGATGTCGTGGCGGTGAGGGCTTGAAAACGAAATGTCGGCCGACATTTCGGAAATGTCGGCCGACATTTAAAACACTGGGTCAAACAGGGCCAGAATTGGCCTGGCAGTCGATCGGGCGGTGAACCGAGCCCAACTCTAGAGAGCACAGCTCTCTAGGGGTCGACCGACTGGTCGATCAAAAACCCTAAACAGAGAGCAGAGATATTTTTACAATCGACCGGTCGGTCGACTGACATGCACAAGCACAAAGTTGTGCATATCCGGTCGACCGGACAGTCGATCAACATAGCACTCAACTTTGGCTAGCGGTCGACTGGCTTAGCCCAAAACTTGATTTTTCTTTCTATTTTAAAATACATTTTTAAATTTTTTGAATCCAAATAAATCTCTGTGAAATCTACAAAAATAAGTTCATATAAATACATATGAGCACAAATATGTGTGATCAAAAATCCAACACATATTACAAACATGTGAATTTCTTTTCGATTTAAGAACTACAATTTTAAAACATACTATATTAAAAATTGTTTTTTCCAAAAACTAAACTTTAAATGGAAAATCAAGTTTTTTTTAAAAACTTGTATAAATACAAAAACAAGTATTTCCAACTCATTTGAAGCACAATGTGTGTGGATAGAATCCAACAAACATATAAAACAACATGAACTTGTTTTTGATGAAATCTACTCCTAAAACTAAAAATGAGTTAAACTAAAAACCAAAACTTTTGTATGTGTAAGTGTATTAGCTTGAGCAATCAAAACTAATCTAAACTTTACACAAATTCTAAACTTACAAACTCTATACTCAAGTCTTCTTATTGATCTTCTTCTCCATGTTGACTTGATCCAAACTTGATTCCTTGAGCTAGACTCTTTCTTGAGGTCTTGATATGATTTTTATGCTTGAATTCTTGAATTAACATGCGTTAGTTTTAAAACTTGACTTTGAATCTTTTGTTGAAGCAAAACACCAAACTTAGATCTTAATTGAATATCTGAAACTTAATAAACACAAGACATTAGTACTATAACTACATGAGTTAATCATCATCAAAACTAGAATGATGGACATTTGAGCCAACAATTATAACCCTCGCCTCCATGAATTATTCTTTTCAACGAACCGCTGAAGATAATGCATCTCCATGAGGACTCTGTTCAATACCAGTAGAAAAAAACATAATATGATAAGACAAATAGCTTTTTCAACCAAAAAAAGTAGCAGTTCATAGTGTAAGTACTCCAAACAATGTTAAATTATTAATACTAAAAAGGTCACATAATAAATAAAATTTGATAAATGTTACTATTCCAAGAGGTTTGGTTTAGTAGTAATTGCTAATTACCATGATTACCTTTATGCATCATTGTATAGTATTATTTAACATCTCATTCACAATAGGTTGTGAATCAACAAATACCACATCTCTATGTACGCAGATGCACTATTAATGCGGCCCCAAAATCCATTGTGACAAATGTAGGTTAGAGCTAAATTCTGCCTTAGACCCCCTTTCTGACTCTTGACCTAGTGAACCCTCAATGAGGGATGTGAAACGGGCCGGGTCCGGTCTGTCCCATCCCGGACCTGGGGGGTCAAGGCCCGGGCCGGGCCAAGCCTGGGGCCTCCCGCATTTCCTGGGTGGCCCAGTCAGGCCCGGGCCCGGGCCCGGGCCCCCCTCGGGGGGGACTCAGGCACGGCCCGGAGTCCCGTCCGAGCTGGGCCCAGGCCAACCCGGGTTTAATTAGTAATAAAAAAAATTTTAAATAGTTTTTAAGTTCTAAAAATTCTTTAAAAGTCTAAAAAAATCTTTTAAACTCACAATTTTGGACAAAATTGAGACAAGTTGTAAAATGCAAATGTATTTTTTTATTAACACTCCAATATATTGGATAAATTGATACAAATACAAAATGAACTATATAGATTAAAAAGAAAATATAAATTGATAAAAATACAAATGTATTATATAGATTGAAATTGAAGTATAAATTGATAAAAATACAAGTACGAAAGATCTTCATTTTTTCAATCTTCTTCTGAAGAGTCTTCAATGATTTCATTTACTTGAGAGAGCTTGATCACTTGAGAATTTAAGATTTTTTAGAGATTTTTAGAGTTTTTTTTTGTGATGAAATAAAGTGGGGAAGAGTGGGTATTTATAGAGGGGAAGAGGTAGTTAAAATGTAATTTTTTTGCAAAAAAATAACATTTGAGCCAATGTACCCGTTGGGGGTTTGTAAAAAAATTACAAAAAAACCCCAACGACTATATTATGGGCCAATTATAGCCGTTTGGGGGCTTGTAAAATAAAAATACAAAATCCCCTCCCCCACACGCCAACTGCTCTTAAAAGAGTCGTTGGCCTTCCGGGCCAGGCCGGGAGGGCCGTGGGCCACGTTCTCCAAACCCGGGCACGCCCTGGGTTTTGGGACAAGCCCGGGCCAGGATGGACCCGGGCCAACCCGGGACGGCCCTGTGCGGGTCGGCGGGCCCACCCGGGCTCATTCGCATCCCTGCCCCCAATTCCAATGTGCCACAAAAAGGTTATACAACTTACTTTGCTTTGGTTTAAAGCATTTCATTACTTTAGCCCCTCGTCCTCCCTTTCACTCCCTCCATCCCTCTCTTTCAGGATTTTTGCAAGGACATCATGGAAACGAAACCATTTTCAGCCATCCATTTCTGCCAGAAGATATGTTCGTCTTGTCCTCTAACGCCTAGAACTAGCTCGACTGGTTTGTCTTGTTTATGGTCAAAACAGGTCAAATATAGCCAAAGGCAATACAATTAAAACAACCTCTGCTAGGAAGGCAGTCATTCGCCAATAAACAAAGTAACAAACACATTCCATAAAATAGTTGCAAGTGATTTACATTTAAACAATCAAATGGCTAGCTGAGCTCTGAGCTCAAGTATGTTTTTCTGATGTCAGGCCCAGCAAACTATGAGAGTAAGACATAAACGATAACCAACAAATCTTCCTTCTACATACTCAAATTTCAAACAAATTTTAATACCTTTCTCATCATGGGCCTGTTTGTCGGAACAATGGTAACTTTCAGCTTGTATATGCTCTCAAATTCTGTACTTTCAGTAGCTGCAGTTCCAGTCATGCCACAGAGTTTCGGAAACTGGCAGTTAACACAAAATGTGTCTGGAAGTGTGAGGTTAAAGCATAGTATTTTTATGATGCTTGGTCGTGCTGGCATATTGAAGTTCCTTACTGAACAGGTCAAAAAAGTTGCCACCCACTGGCAGAGAAGATTTGATAACATGTTTCCTAATTGAGTTCATGTGCGTAAGTTTTTGTGGAAGTGGCAGTTTGTGCGGGGGGGATTTGATAGGGGTGGGATCAATCAGTGGGTGGGAAACCACAAATGATTGTCTCACCTGAAGAAAAAAGTTTTGATAACTAATGGATGCAAGTGTGACTGTTTCATTCTGAATCGGCAAACCTTCTTTTGCTTCCACTGCCTGATGAAGCCCATCACTCCAACGCCTGCCCTGCCAAATCAATAGAAAAAAGGCATTCAAGTGTCCTTTTGAACCTAAAAGGTCAAGTAAATAGTACAGAATTGAAATAACTGGATGTTCCCTGAAAGACAGGAACTCACGAAACAAAACATAGCTATATTGTAATTGCATCATTTTTTTTTTTTAATCTGAAATTTGAATCAAATTGTAGAGATTCTAACAGGACTAGCAATATTTTTGAAGTCCCCAAAATACAAGAATGACATAAATTACCAACCCCTAAAAGGTACATAGATTTTAGCACCCTAAACAACATAAAATGTAACGAGCTGATTAATCTTTTTGTCAACTTATTCTATACAATCTTTAACAAAAACCTAAATCGAGTCAATCATTCCTAAGAAGAAGTCCTCAACAGTGCTAGCAATTTGAGAAAAAAGAACTCACTTGCATGACTCTACCTGTAAATTCATCCACGATTAGAACCTCCTTACTACGAACAATGTAGTTTACATCCCTAAGAAATAGCTCCTTTTCTTTGATGGCATTTAAAACAAATGAAGCCCATTGTTCTCGAGGATCATAAAGATCCTTTACGTCCAAAATTTCCTCAGCATCCTCATAACCCTGTTCTGTGAGTAGAACAGTTTTTTGCTTTTCATCTACCTGATATACGAACCAGTTTCAGAAAAAGATCAACAAACGTCATTGTTTATCTATTTAGCAATATGTACTGCGCACCATTAGCATTTTACCTGATTTGATATTATATTGTATATCTAGCTAACATTTCCTGCTTTTTTTTTTTTCCTAAACGGAAGAAGAAAAGTTTGTCTTGCATATTAGGATCATATTATATTACTCAGTGTTGTTAATAAGAGGTGCAGAGTAATTTTTTGGTATGCCAATTAACCCAAATTTCACAAGATGGAGACCAAAGTCTCCACTTCTTACAGTACAATGCAGATCACGCTCAAAAGCTGCTGCAATCTTTGCTGCTTTGTAGTACCGGTTACTAGGCTTTTCTGCAATGCCTGAGATGATCAGAGGTGTTCTTGCTTCATCAATAAGGATAGAATCAACCTCATCAATCACACAGTAACTAAAGCCCCGCAAGACAAGCTCATCAATGCTCTGTAATTACAAAAAGAAAAAAGTCAAAATTCTGCAGGGAAGCCCTCTATAGATATCCAAATTCAGAGTAAAAACATTTAAGATATTCGATGAGGAAAATTAATTTGACAAAGGATAGATGGACTAAGTAACAGTCTGAAGGTCATTAGAAATCAAGTATTATACTTTCCGTGGCAAGATTGTCTCTTAGGTAATCAAAGCCAAGTTCACTGTTGGTGACATATGTTATATCGCACAAGTAATTTTCCCTTCTTTGCTCGCTCGACATATTCTCTGCCAACATAAAATATCAATAAGATGGGAGGGAAGTCACAGGAGTCTACAACAAATGATACAAAATAAACGAATGCAAGCAACTGACATTTGCTATAGAACGCTAATTAGATAATCAAAATGAAAAAATATACAAGCATATGGTTAGTATAGGATTGAGTGAAATTGACAATTCGTCACAAGCAGATACACGTCCTTATTTCAGGGTCAATATGTAAGTCAGATATAACAGGTTGCAAACAAAGGTTGAGTCAAGTTGGATTTTCATTCAATTCCAACCAAGATGGGGGTCTATTTGGTAACCACAGACAAACAAGTGAAATGCTATTTTAGTGCCTCCCATTAATCCATATATCTAACTGGTCTAGTTTATCTGCAAATAATTTTTGTTAATGCCCCCTAGTTGCTACATGTTTTTACTGCATGATACTATGTATACTCAGACTATCAATGGTTTAGAGGAAAAAAATGCATGATTCTGACAATCTGATGATAACTGTAAATTTCAAATGGAAACAATAGCAGTCAGTGCAACTGCAAGGAAGAGACATACTTTGCGGAACTGACATCACGTGAAAATGTTTTCTAATAGTTTTCAACTGAAAAAATATATATATAGACATTGAGAATGCTATAGCATGCATGACTACAGGATGCCACATACGTTGGATTAGGCCAACCTGCAGTCCCAGAAATCGAGGTACTTGACCAACCCACTCACAATCTCGACGAGCAAGATAATCATTTACAGTGACAACATGCACTCCTTTCCCACTCAATGCATTCAGATAAGCTGGAAAAATAGCCACAAGTGTTTTCCCTTCTCCGGTCCTCATCTCCGCAATTTCCCCTTTATGAAGAACCATACCACCTATATGAGCCAAAATTGCAAAGGTCAACACTATGAACACAAATGCTTTTGTTTGAATTACAGTCGACAGAAGCAAGAATGTCTTGTTTTATCAACACAACTAAAACATGTTGGAATTGAAGAATATGAAGGCGAATCTTCGAGTTGAATTATGGCGAGATCCGTTGATCGAATCAACTGGATGATGGTTGGAGTGTGTTCTCCTTCCATTGGGGATGAACGTGGTATATTCACATGTTCAATTCCGACTTCGAATGAATGAGATATTCAAGTCCAAAGATTGCCTAATTCAAAGCCAAATGGGACTAAATGTAGCTAAAAGCATTTAGTCCCACATTGGCCATGGGATGGAAGTTTGTGGTGTATATATAGAGAAAATTGAGAACAAAGGGCGTGCCCTTTGGGTACTTGGAGTTTTCGCGCGCGAAAAGGAGGGAATTATGCTCGCACATGCGTGCGCGCGCGCGCCGCCGCTGGCGGCGGCCGGCCGGTGCCGGTGCCGGTGCCGGTGCCGGGCTCGGGCTCGGGACCGGGTCCGGGTTTGGGTTTGGGTTTGGGTTCCCTACCTGGCCTGGTTCTTTTTGAATTGGGTCTCAAAGTATGGGCCGAACCAGCTCCGCTCCCGAACCGGACCGAACCCGCTCCGCTGTCAGGTTGCGAACCTGTTGGACTGCCAACGGTTGCGAACCAGTTGGACGCCCAAAGGTTGCGATGGTTGCGTCGAAAGGTTGCAATCTTTCAGTCCTGTTGGCCCCTCTTGGAGTGCTATATAAAGCACTCCAAACTCTCAATTAAAAAAACACAGAAAACACCAAATTCCAAACATCTCTCTCTATTATCTGAGTTCTGATCTGCGCGAAGTGATTTTCGGCGTTCTGAACTGTGCTTCCAGCGTGAAGTAGGAAAGCGGCTTTCAGCGAGAAGTGGGAATCCGAAGCGACTTCCAAAGGAGATTCTGCAAAATTGTTCTGAAAGAGGAATCAGAAAATTCAACAGATTCTTTTATAAGAATTGTTGTCTGAATCTGGTACTTCTGAAGAAAGATATTCTTCTACCTTCCTTCGTCCTCAACAGTGGGTGCTCCTCCAGAGAGTAAAGGCAAATATTCGTTTGAAATTTGTCCCTGTACCGCTGCTTCAAAGATCCTGTGAAGGTACTGGTTGACTAAGGTTCGACCGTACGGTGATTTGGTAGTGCTATCCAAATACCGTGAAGGAGTGTTGTATCTTGGGAGACCAGCGTCCATTATCCCGTTAGCACCGGTGCGGGGGACGTAATTGTCTTAAGGAGATTCGCTCTAAGCGTACCTCACTCCAAATACTGTATAAGGGGATTAAGTCCTTTATACAGGGGATATACTTTACAGTATATCGAGACTGATTTATATTCAGTCTAATTGGTGTTTAACCAAGGAAGGAAATTGAAAGGTGGTTCTTAAATTAAGGAACGTTCTATTGAACGGAAAACCTCCCACCTGATATTTGCCGACCTGGCCAATTAGATTGTTGATATCTCAGTGATCTTGATTAGTTGTCAGATTGATTCCTGCTAAGCAGAGTTCCAACAATCTTAAGACAATTACGTTTCTTACTTCTGTTCTACTTGAACTTGCAGAAAATGTCTGAGACAAATCAAGATAGCACTAGTAAGGCAACAAACATGCAGCTCTAAAGTTTGATGCCTACTCCACTTCCTAACCCGAAGCCGGAGAAGCTAGGAAAATTCGACGGCACAGAATTCAAGAGGTGGCAACAGAAGATGCTCTTCTACTTGACCACTCTTCATCTGGCCAAATTCCTGCAGGAGGATCCACCAGAACCCGGAACTGATCGGGACTCAGTCCTTGCAGTCGATGCTTGGACACAAGGTGACTTCCTTTGCCGAAATTATGTTTTAAATGGACTGGATGACTCTCTTTACAATGTCTACAGTCCTATCACTACGGCAAAGAAGTTATGGGCCAGTCTTGACAAGAAATACAAGACTGAGGATGCTGGTACCAAGAAGTTCGTCGTAGGACGATTTCTGGAGTACAAAATGGTGGATAGCAAGACTGTCATCAGTCAGGTGCAAGAGTTGGAACTTATCTTGCACGAAATAGAGGCCGAAGGTATGATTCTTCCTGAAACTTTTCAGGTTGCAACAATCGTGGAGAAGCTCCCACCTGCGTGGAGAGACTTCAAGAATTACCTGAAGCACAAGAGAAAGGAGCTAAAGTTGGAGGATCTCATTGTGAGGCTTCGTATAGAGGAGGACAACCGCAAGTCCGAGAAAAGGAGCAGCAAGAACTCCTACGAAGCAAAATCCAAGGTTCTCAATATCGGATATCGGAATCGTATCGGATGGGGGTTTTTCATATCGGATATCGGATATCGAGGGAGATATCGGGGATACGCGCGCATATCGGGCGTTCATATTAGACACTATATATAATGAAATATTGATAATTAAGAGTTGGTTTAGGGTCATACATATCATCTATCTTATAAAAATGATGTAATATGCTTGCAGAGACAGTAAAAAATAATGTACATTTGCACGTAGTTGTGCAATAAATTAGTTATTTCATACCGGGTGATATATCGGACGATTTATCGGCCAATATCGGGAAATTTATCGGGCGATATTTCAAATATCGGCCGTTTTTTGCTGCAAACGATATGGCGAACGATTTTCCCATATCGTATCGGCAGCAGGCAAAAAAGGAGATATCGGACGATATCTCGGCCGTATCGGCCGATATTTAAAACAGGGGCAAAATCAAATGTGATCGAGGACTCAAAGGGGAAAGCGTCTTCTTCCAAAAGCTTGAAGAGGAAGAAGCCTTCCCAGGGGTACAAAGGCAAGGCTCAAGACGGCAGAAACATGCGCTTCAAAGGGACCTGTTACATCTGCAACAAAGAAGGTCACAAAGCAAATGAATGTCGCAAGCCGTCTTAAGAAGAACAAGAAGAGCCAACCACAGGCGAACATGACCAACCATGAATCTCCAAGCCTTTCTGCTGTGGTGTCAGAAGTGAATCTGACAACCAACAACAAGGATTGGTGGGTAGACACTGGAGCTACCCGACACATCTGCTCGGAGAAATTGTTATTCTCAAAATATCAAAGGCTAGAGCAAGATGAGCAGTTATTCATGGGTAATTCAGCTTCCTCAAAGGTTGAAGGAAAGGGCAAGGTCATCCTGAAGTGGACATCGGGGAAAGAGCTTACTCTTAACGATGTGCTTCATGTTTCAGACATCCGCAAGAATTTGATCTCCGGATCAATACTTAGTAAGAAAGGATTTAGAATTGTTTTTGAATCTGACAAATTTGTACTTACTAAAGGAGGGATGTATGTGGGAAAGGGTTATCTTGTTGATGGACTTTTTAAAGCCAATGTTGCAGTGGTAGATAAAAAGTCCGTGTATTTGTACCCGAAGCTAATAAATAAAGGAAATTCTTCTGTTTATTTGCTTGAGTCTCCTAATTTGTGGCATGCTAGATTAGGGCATGTAAATTACAAGTCTTTGAAAAACTTGTCTAATCTGGGATATATTCCTAAACTCAACTTGGAAGAAATTCGCAAGTGTGAGATTTGTGTTGAGGCCAAGTTGGCTAAAAATTTATTTCACTCAATAGATTGAAATACAGAACCTTTAGGGTTAATTCATAGCGATCTATGTGACTTGAAGTTTATGCCAACTAGAGGCGGTAAAAAGTATTTTATTACTTTTATTGATGACTGTACAAGATACTGTTATGTGTATCTTTTAAACAGTAAGGATGAGGCAATAAATATGTTTACAACATATAAAGCCGAAGTTGAGAATCAACTCAACAAGAAATCAAGATTTTAAAATCCGATAGAGGCGGAGAATATGAATCAAATGATTTTAGTGAGTTATGTGCTAGTTTTGGTATAATACATCAAACAACAGCACCATATACTCCTCAGCAAAATGGAATTGCTGAACGGAAGAACAGAACTTTGAAGGAGATGGTCAATTCCATGCTCGTAAGTTCTGGAGCTCTGCAGAACTTGTGGGGGGAAGCTCTATTAACTGCAAATTATATTCTAAATAGAGTACCCCACAAGAAACTTGGTCTTATACCATTCGAGTTATGGCATGGAAGGACACCTTCCTACCATTATCTCAAAATGTGGGGGTGCCTTGCAAAGGTGCTGGCACCATTAACTAAAAAGACTAAGTTGGGAGCAAAAACTATGGACTGCATATTCATAGGCTATGCCTTGAATAGCAGTGCCTACAGATTTCTGGTTCATAAATCAGAAATACCTGATATTCATGTAAACATGATTATCGAATCTCGAGATGCTGTGTTCTTTGAAGATATCTTTCCGTACAAACGGGAAGTAGATAAGACTTCTGGGAAAAGAACACACGAGATGGCGTTCAGGGACGAAAGCCCCGAGGAACCAATTATTAATGCGGAAATTGAACCAAGAAGAAGTCAAAGATCTAGAATCTCAAAATCTTTTGGTTCAGATTTCATAGCATACGCTATTGAAAGCGAGCCTCAAACATTTAAAGAGGCTATGTCAACCCCAGAAGCGCAAATGTGAAAAGAAGCTATAAATAGCGAAATAGAATCCATACTAAGTAATCATACTTGGGAATTGGTAAACTTGCCTCCTGGCAGTAAACTAATTGGGTGTAAGTGAATTTTCAAACGAAAATTAAAACCCGATGGATCTATCGATAAGTACAAGGCTAGATTAGTAGCCAAGGGTTATCGGCAAAAAGAAGGACTTGACTACTTCGATACTTATTCACCAGTAACAAGAATAACGTCCATTCGGATGTTAATTGCAATTGCAGTATTGCACAACTTAGATATCCATCAAATGGATGTCAAGACTGCATTCTTAAATGGTGAATTAAATGAAGAGATATATATGGAGCAACCTGAAGGATTTATAGTTAAGGGCCAAGAACACAAAGTGTGTAAATTGGTAAAATCCTTATATGGTTTAAAGCAGGCTCCAAAACAATGGCATGAGAAATTTGATAGTGTCATGATCAAAAATGGATTCACTATCAATGAATGCGATAAGTGTGTTTACACGAAAACAGTTGGAAACGCATGTATCATTGTTTGTCTTTATGTAGACGACATGTTGATACTTGGGACTAATATTGAAATTATTAAGTCCACTAAAAGAATGTTATCCAACAGTTTTGACATGAAGGATCTGGGGGTTGCTGATGTAATTTTAGGAATTAAAATTACTAGAACACCAGATGGAATCAGTCTATCTCAATCTCACTATGTGGATAAGATGATAGAAAGATTCAAGGATCATGGGATAAAAGAGAATACAAATCCTTTTCTCCCACACGTCCACCTTCATAAGAATACAGGAACTGGAATACGCCAGTTGGAGTATTCTCAGATTATCGGAAGTCTAATGTATTTGATGAATTGCACTAGACCCGATATTGCTTACGCTGTAAGCAAGTTAAGTAGATACACTAGTAATCCTAGTGATCTACATTGGACCGCTCTACTACGAGTATTGGGTTACGTATCACATACCAAGGAATATGCCTTGAGATATGGACAGTATCCACCTGTACTGGAAGGATACAGTGATGCTAATTGGATTGCAGATTCTGAGGAATCAAAATCAACTAGCGGATACGTATTTACTCTAGCAGGAGCAGCGGTATCATGGAAGTCTTCTAAGCAAATATGTATTGCCCGTTCCACTATGAAATCGGAATTCATAGCCTTAGATAAGGCTGGAGAAGAAGCAGAATGGCTTCGACAATTCTTAGAAGATATACCATTGTGGCAAAAGCCAGTGCCCGCTATATGTATACACTGCGATAATCAAGCAGCTATATCTAGGGCACAAAATGTTATATACAACGGTAAGTCTAGACATATTCGTCGTAGACATAATACCGTGAAGCAGTTGCTCTCAAATGGAATTATCTCTATTGACTTTGTATCGTCAAAGGATAATTTAGCGGATCCGCTTACTAAAGGTTTAAGTGGAGAGCGTATAAAATGCGCATCGAGGGGAATGGGTCTAAAAGCCTAACCTTACCGAGTCAGCTTAATGGAAACCTCACTTAGCGACTGGAGATCCCACGGACTAAGTTCAAGAGGAAAAACTAGTTATGATTGACTCAGTAAGTAAGCACTTGAGAGCTTGACTCCTATCCATTCCTAAGGTGCACATAAGTGCTTTTCTACAAGTGGATTAAGGATAAGCTTAACGCTTTTAATGATGCCTATATCTTATTACTAAACAAGTGGAGTAGAGTAGACTACTCTTAATAGGTCCATCACCTATGTGAGTATAGAGTTGGGTCGGCTCTTTGGGAATTTCTATGGAGGCTGTTATTCCCTAAAGATACTCTCTGAAACCAAGAATGTCCAGGGCCAAAACGGACACAACCGAGAACCAAAGTTGACTTGGAAAGTTACTGTGTGAAGCTTGTTGACTTGGCTTACACTAACGGCTAACAGTTCAAGACCTAGTTCACTGATTAGCCAGTAAGTCCGATAAAGCTTTCGCTATTGAAGGTTCAAGACCTACTTCACCTATCCTTATGCAGTTTCTTTTCTCAAGTACCTCTCACAATAGAGTCAGTCTCTTTGTGTGTCATTCCTTGAATCTCCATTCATTGTGGGGGATTGTTGAAATTGAAGAATATGAAGGCGAATCTTCGAGTTGAATTATGGCGAGATCTGTTGATCGAATCAACTGGATGATGGTTGGAGTGTGTTCTCCTTCCATTGGGGATGAACGTGGTATATTCACATGTTCAATTCCGACTTCGAATGAATGAGATATTCAAGTCCAAAGATTGCCTAATTCAAAACCAAATGGGACTAAAGGTAGCTAAAAGCATTTAGTCCCACATTGGCCATGGGATGGAAGTTTGTGGTGTATATATAGAGAAAATTGAGAACAAAGGGCGTGCCCTTTGGGTACTTGGAGTTTTCGCGCGCGAAAAGGAGAGAATTATGCTCGCACATGCGTGCGTGCGCGCGCGCGCCGCTAGCGGCGGCCGGCCGGCCGGCGCCGGCGCCGGTGCCGGTGTCGGGCTCGGGCTCGGGACCGGGTCCGGGTCCGGGTTTGGGTTTGGGTTCCCCACCTGGCCTGGTTCTTTTTGAATCGGGTCTCGAAGTATGAGCCGAACCAGCTCCGCTCCCGAACCGGACCGAACCCGCTCCGCTGTCAGGTTGCGAACCTGTTGGACTGCTAACAATCGCGAACCAATTGGACTGCCAACGGGTGCAAACCAGTTGGACTGCCAAAGGTTGCGAACCAGTTGGACGCCCAAAGGTTGTGATGGTTGGGTCGAAAGGTTGCAATCTTTCAGTCCTGTTGGCCCCTCTTGGAGTGCTATATAAAGCACTCCAAACTCTCAATTAAAAAAACACAGAAAACACCAAATTCCAAACATCTCTCTCTATTATCTGAGTTCTGATCTGCGCGAAGTGATTTTCGGCGTTCTGAACTGTGCTTCCAGCGTGAAGTAGGAAAGTGGCTTCCAGCGAGAAGTGGGAATCCGAAGCGACTTCCAAAGGAGATTCTGCAAAATTGTTCTGAAAGAGGAATCAGAAAATTCAACAGATTCTTTTATAAGAATTGTTGTCTGAATCTGATACTTCTGAAGAAAGATATTCTTCTACCTTCCTTCGTCCTCAACAGTGGGTGCTCCTCCAGAGAGTAAAGGCAAATATTCGTTTGAAATTTGTCCTTGTACCGCTGCTTCAAAGATCCTGTGAAGGTACTGGTTGACTAAGGTTCGACCGTACGGTGATTTGGTAGTGCTATCCAAATACCGTGAAGGAGTGTTGTATCTTGGGAGACCAGCGTCCATTATCCCGTTAGCACCGGTGCGGGGGACGTAATTGTCTTAAGGAGATTCGCTCTAAGCGTACCTCACTCCAAATACTGTATAAGGGGATTAAGTCCTTTATACAGGGGATATACTTTACAGTATATCGAGACTGATTTATATTCAGTCTAATTGATGTTTAACTAAGGAAGAAAATTGAAAGGTGGTTCTTAAATTAAGGAACGTTCTATTGAACGGAAAACCTCCGACCTGATATTTGCCGACCTGGCCAATTAGATTGTTGATATCTCAGTGATCTTGATTAGTTGTCAGATTGATTCCTGTTAAGCAGAGTTCCAACAAAACATAGTAAATTTCAAAACTATAACATCATTCACATGGATGCAGTGCCAATGGAGAACTCACCAATCAGCTGCACATCAAATGGACGAAGACCCAAAACCCTTCTCGACCCCTCTCTCACCACAGCAAATGCTTCCTGCCCAAAAAAAGGGTTCCATTTTCTCAGTCTGCTACTTCTTAAAAAAGCAAACCAATCACATGAAACCAATCAAATACTTACAGGCAAAAGAGAATCCAAAGACTCCCCCTTCTGTGCTCTCTCCTTCAACTCCGAGGTCCTCTCTCTCAGCTCCGAATACGATAACGTCTCCATCTCAGGCTCCAACCTGTTGATCAACGCAACGGAATCCGCATACTTTTGCCTCGTCGACTCTCCCGTATCGCTCCCTTTAAAGAGCCCGCCCAATAAACCCCCCAACGCAGCAGCTTCCACTTTAAAGTTTTGCTGCCTTCTCGCTGCAAATTCTTTAGCCCGGCAAGGTTTTTGGCCAAAATTGGAGGTGCCCAGTTCGAATTTGGGGGCAAAATTCGAATGGGAGATGAGAATTTTGTGCACGATGGAGGAAGTAGGCTTTGAGAGTGAGGTCGGGAAAGGAGATGAGGCCATTGCTGGATTGAAATTAGGGTTTTGGGGAGGGAATTGGGAAGAATTACTAGGGTTTGAAGGATAAAGCTTGGAATTTTTAGCTCAGTAAGCTTAAAAGAATTTCTTTCTTTTTATTTATTTAATTAAAGAGAGAGAAATGATATATGGAGGGAAAATAAAGAGAAAAGGGAATGGATAAAGTTATGAGAGCTGCGGGGTATTTATTGGATATCTTTTTTCAGATAAGTCTCTGACTATACAATAAATTGTAGATTTAAATCGTCTCTTTTAAGCATAATACTATCAATAGCACAAGAACGCCGCAGAGGTTCGAATCGTATATTGTACTTGATAGATGAATTTAAATGTAGAATTATTTTGGAGTAAAAGAATAAATTTAAATTATGATGTATTTTTTCATCTCCCTTTCACTTTTTTTCACTTTATTTTATCGAAATTTTCCTTTGGATGCATAATTGACATCATTTTTTTCTCCATGCAATTGGAGAATAAAAGTAATTATACTCATTTTTCTTTAAATAAATTCCCATATGGCTAGTATTTGTCATGTTTGGTATGTGCAAACTGTAGGAAATTTAGCTAGATTAAAACATGCAATAAATATAAATCTTTAAAATCTAATAAACTACGCAACTGAAATACACATTTAAAAAAAATAAAAGGCTGGGCTGGGATGACGTAGTCGTGCAGACGCACTGTCCTAAAAGAAAGATGGTCGGTCTCTAATCCGGACCTTGAAAATGACCTCCTCTTCTAGCGGTAAAAACTCTCTCGATAGTACACCAGCACCCAACTCAGGATAACGAGTCAGGCCTCTACTCAGATGGAGATTCATTGACTGTAAGTAAAAAAACAGCATTGAGAAAGCATCAAAACCAGATCGCAAGAACACAACAGCATTGAGAAAGCACCAAAAGCAGAATATATGTAAGAAATTGTGGGAAAAAGATGGCAGATCGATTTCTGTTTCATGTAAAAGATACGTGCAAAGATAGGGTATTTATAACCCTCTGCAGATCTTTCAGTTTGTAACAACCCGGGAGAAACTGTGATCATGCGCGAGTGGTTACAACGTGCAAATTCGATTCTCTTGAACGGCACCAACTCTATCCGAAAAATCTCAACAGAATTTTTAAATAAAAATAAAAAATAAAAAACCAAAAAAAATGTAGCAAGTCCAACAAGCCCCTGAATCGAACTGCATTCGTGTCCGCACGTTGTGGGCGCGCGCCGCCCGAACCCGGCCAGGTACGGTTCGGCGTGTGTGCGCGTGTAGGGATATGGCCCATAACCCAACGCTCATAACAATAGGCATGAGAGGAGTTTGGTAGATATACTACCCAACCTCCCATCACTTATCCAATGTGGGACTAAACTCAAAGGCAAATAAGAAGGAAACTCAAGTTTTCCCTCCAAACTCAAAACATGTCCAACAATTCCCCCAAAACTTGAGTTTCAGGGAAGATAAAACAAATCGACAATAATAACAAACAAATCATCAAATCATAAAACACGAATAAATCGGGCAACATCATACAGTGAATTCGGGACAGGTGGACAATGCCTGGAACCTTCCTTAGTGAATTCATTGTCATCTGAGAAACATAGTGGACTACACCTAGAACTAGCTTATATTACCAGATATTGATAGAATACACACACAGTAAGTCTCCATCTATTGAGCGAGTGGGCTGAGTGTTAAAGACCATGCTCATAATAACTGACTCATGAGAGTTTCTAGGGTCAGCCCTGTCCTCCAACCGCGGCCATCACAGTTCCTCTCACGTAGGTAAGTCCTCCAAGGGTACTACAGCTGGATAGTATACCCTCCACACTACATGTATTGGACTTATTAAGAGTTAAACTCATCCTTACCTAGTTGTATCATAAGAGCATCGTCACCATAAAGAAGGGGTAGAAGTTACAATATAACATACAGGATATAAACATATCCGGGTCAATGCTCCACACAAGTATCACCAGTCCAACTTGTTCCTACCACATTAAACCTCTTTTATGGAATCAACTCCCAATGAAGTAGGTTGGGTTTCCGTTGTCGGTGAACTCTACAATGGGCTTAACCTCATCTCCCTCGATGATTCTAGGACCACACTCTTAGAAAGACGCTTAGTCAATGAGTCAGCAATATTCTTCTCAGACTTTACAAAATTCAAAAGCACGACTTTACCCAATAGGCCCTGAATAGACTTAAGTCTGCTTTGTATGTGTCTATTCATCTTCTTATTGGATTTATCTTGCTTTATAATCTCAATGGTGGATCTTGAGTCAATATGAACTGAGATTGGAAGTATAGGTCTAGGCATGATAGAGAATTCAGATACAAAATCTTTTAACCATTCAGTTTCAGAGCAAGTTGTGTCCAGAGCAATGAGCTTGGACTCCATGGTGCTCCTGACAATCACTATTTGTTTGCAGGATTTTTAGGACACAACAACACCACCGAAATGAATACATATCCGATAATAGACTTAACACTGTTGGAATCAGTGACTCAGTTGGCATCACTATAACCTTTCATAACATCAAGATATCTAGTGTAAGTCAGACAATTGCCAATTGTGCCTCTAAGATATTTGAAAACTCTCTCTAGTGCAGTCTAGTGTTCTCTATTAGGGTTACTAGTATATCTACTCAATCTACCTACTGCATAAGAGATGTCAGGTCTAATCTTGTTGGAAATGTAGAGAAGTGAACCTATTAATTGAGAGTATTTCAGTTGAGACACATGCTCATCCTTCAAAGCAATTGAAGAATCATAGGTTGTAGAAATACGTTTTGAGTAATAGAAATTAAATTTATGAAGCATTCTTTCAATGCTATGCGCTAAACTCAAAGAAATTTCATTAGAGGTTTTGGATATTTTCATTCCCAATATCATATCAGCAAGACCTAGATTCTTCATATCAAAATTTTGAGAAAGATAATCCTTTACTATTTAGATTGCATCAAGAGAAGTTTCAAAAATAAGAATATCATCTACACATAGACAAAGGATAATATACTCATTGTCAAAGTTCTTAGAATATATGCATTTATCATGTTCATGGACTGTGAATCCAAATTGTGTAATAACTTTGTTAAACTTTTGATGCCATTATTTGGGTGCCTGTTTAAGTTCATACAATGACTTCACAAGTTTGCACACTTTGTTTTCTTGTCCTTTGGCAGTGAATCCTTCTGGTTGGTGCATATAAATTTTTTCTTCAAGATCGCCATTCAAGAAAGCAATCTTGACATCCATTTGGTGAATGAACATGTTATGAATTGATGCAAGTGCTAGAAGGATTCTGATAGAGGAGATTCTGATAATAGGAGAATAGGTGTCAAAGAAGTCAATACCCTTTTGTTAGATGAAACCCTTGGTAGTTAATCTGCCTTTGTATTTGTCGAGAGTGCCATCAGGTCGGAGTTTCTTCTTAAGATTCATTTACAACCTACAGGTTTGCATCCTGAAAGAAGATCAGTGAGAATTCAAGTGTTATTCTCCATTATGGACTTGATCTCACTGTCAAAAGCTTCTTCCCAGAAAGGAGACTCGAAAGAGTCCATTGTCTCCTTTAGGATCACCTTTCACAAGATAGATAAAGAAATCTTCACTGAAATTCAGCGTTGAGAAAGCACCAAAACCTGATCGCAAGGACACAGTTTTTTTCAACAGAGTATATGTAAGAAATTTGTGAGAGAAAGATAGCAGATCGATTTCTGTTTCATGTAAAAAATACGTGTAGAGAAAGGATATTTATAACCCTATGCAGATCTTTTAGTTTGTAACAGCCCGAGAGAATATGTGATCATGCGCGAGTGGTTACAACGTGCAGATCCGATTCTCTTAAACGGGTCCAACTCTATCCGAAAAATCTCAACAGAATTTTTAAATAAAAAATAAAAATAAAAAAAATGTAGCAAGTCTAACAAGTCCCTGAAATCAAATTGGCATTCATGTCCGCAAGGTTGTGGCGCGTGCGTCACCCAAACCCGGCCCGGGTTCGGTGTGTGTGCACGCGTATGGGAATGTGGCCCAACACTTAAAACAATAGGCATGAGAGAAGTTAACATATTCTATACCCAACCTCCCATCTCTTATTCAATGTAAGACTAAACTAAAAGGCAAATAAAAAAGAAACTCAAGTTTTTCCTCCAAAATCTCAAACCATGTCCAATCCAAACTAGTTGCCCCTGCTTGACCAGCACGCAAGGACATCTTCCGACACAAAGCATTTAAATAACTCCAAAGGATAAACAAGACACAATATAGTTCCAAACCCCTCAAAAAAGTATGTGATGCGATGCAATGGAAAATTGGAATTAATCAAATCATAGCCTCTTAAGCAATTAATATCCCTAGAGCAATCAATATGACTCCCACTCTCTAAGACAACACATTAGACAATATCATTTACACCTTTTAATGCAACGCGTTTGAACATTATCAATGTGCATTTTAGTAGCTTGATAAAACTTAAAGTATCTTTCTTTAAAGGCGTGAGGTGATGTTTACATCATAATAACAGGATCTGTAAAAGCGTCATCTCAGTTACCAAATGCAGCCAGACTCTAAATACAATTTTCTCTTGACATTTGTCTCTTTTTCCAATGAGCATAGTGAGAAGTTAAAAATAGTTTATAAGGTGAAAAACTGAAGTAGGCTACAATGACAACGTATCCAAAAAAAGTTATAATCAGCACACTAAGGATTGCTGCCGGAAACATTGAACACGCCTAGCAGCTTCATTGCCAATCTGTCCACTTCTGTGCAGGCTTCACAGATTTTCTAGCCGTAAAATTGAAATATGCCTAGTAGCTTCGTCCCCAATACGTCCACGTCTTTGCAGGCTTCCCAGATGCAAAGCAAAAAGTCCCTGCACGAGAGGTAATATTGGAAAGATCTCAGAGCAGAGTACCAAGTTTTGGGTTATGTTGAAGCAAACTGAGACATGAGAACTACCTGAGGAAAGAAAGGTCACTAAACACAACACACACACACGCCCCCCAAACACAACACACACACCCCCCCCAAACACACACACAAAACTAATAAAGTCTTCATACCCCTACTAGTACAGGAATATGATGTTAGCAATTTAAAATTGATTTCAATTATGTTCATTCTAATATGTACAATCTCTATACAATGGACGAAAATTTTATTGATCTGCGTATTTGCCATGATGACACTGAAACTGCAGAAGATTTATTTTGAAAGCTGTTCATTTTGCTAACAACTTGAAGCATACATGGTTACTTTAAAAGAAAAACAAATGATAGCTGTTTTTAGTTACTGATAATTCAAGAAGGTGCAGACGGTACAATGGTGTGTTTTATAAGTCTCCATTTGCCACAAACATGTTACTCCAGAACCACTTGCATAAACAGCATTTATTGGCAATAGTATTAGTGATAATAATTAATAATCATGATGTCGGTAATGAAAAAAGATAATAAAGGATAATGCATACAACCTGCAGCTTGTTAGAAAGTTGAAAGAAATGAAAGAAAGGACATCAAAAGAATCTAAAAGCTTACTTCATGTTCATGGTTATCAAAGTAATATGGTGAGCAACAAGCAGGGTGGTGGTAACCTAACACACGCATGAAACCTTCGGTTTATCCAATAATACACTATGACCTACAGTTATCATCTTTTTGTTCATGCATTTTCCCATCGTCTGATCAATATGAAAAATTATAGGACAGGGAAAGTGCATTTGTATTGTGCAACTAAAAGAGGAAAATAATCAGTCAACATCTCTACAAGAGCATCAAATGGTAGGAAGAATGTTGTAATAGGAGACAAATAAATTTAATTTTTGACACGATAACAACTTTGTCTGCTACATGATTAACAAATAACACCCAGTTCTATGCGAAAAAGATTATCAAAGATATCCTGAAAGATTTAACCAATAACAACAAAAAAATTGTTGGTGCTCTTGGGTTGGAAGTTGATATTCGCTAATGCAAAAGGTTAAAGTTGAAAATTTCTCCAACTCCTCAATCCTTTTCGCATAATACAGGTGAGGATTAGAAAGGTCATTTAGCTTACTCATAAGAATCACTTGCAATTTATTAATATAATGTACTACATTTTATAGCAAGAAATTGTACAAGAAGAAGAGATCAGAAATTGCAGGGAATAAATTTCATATGTTAGCAAACCTTCAGGAAGTCTTGGCTGCTCAAATGGAGTACACAATGTCTTGGCTGCTCCAAGTTCACCTTTTGTCCGTGCTTTCACATCCTTTTCAACTTCCTGGACGCAATAAACAATTCAGATAAGATCTGCCTGCATCAATCATCTTTTTGATGCTGAAACAAAGCTAAAACATAGATAAGATGGTTGTCAATAAATTTTAACAAAAAAGCTAAAATATATTGACTTTACAAAATGGAAGTTTCCTCTAAGGATCTGATATCAGCACAAGATAACAATAAAACTAGCGAAGATTAGTTATTAAAAGACAAACAGTTTTAAATAACTGCCTTATGCATGGGACACAAATAATTCTAGTTATAAAAACACACGTACCTCTTCATCACACCATGGTGCCAAAATCATTTTTTTCTCACCGAGTGCTACTATAAATTCATCCCATGTATTGATGACCTTGATGCAGGCATCTCTTTTTTCCTTTGCTGCATTAAACAAGCTCTGTTGGATGTCAGTCAATATATCTTTTACCTGCTCCACTAAATCTCCCACAGGTATGTCCCTCTTTGCACCATTGTCACGGCGAACAACTCGAACCTACAAATCAATTACAATATTTTTTTTTAATCATAAGCAAGAGTGAAAATGTAACAGATATCAAATAGAAGAAATTCTGACAGGGAGACTTTAAAACAATAAAAATATCAAGTATAAGAAGGCCAAACAAAATCAACAAAGAAGAATAGTAAACAAGAACTTTGAGGACAACATTCGGCGACAAAACTATCCTACACTTGAACATGCCATTCATCTTCATAATTCCATCTTTATTAGATTAAAGATGATGCTATATGCAAATATATAACTTAATGAGCAAAGTCATGAGACATTGAAGTTACACATGATAATTGGAGCTTAATAGCCACAATTATCAACTTCATTCAATGGACCACCTCAAATCAACTTAACTGGAGGAGAAAAAGTTTTCAGCAAGGAACAAAAAAATGCAGAAAGAGCTTCATGTGAGCGGAACCAGTACCGGTACTAGGAAAGAACTTCATGTGAATACAAAAGAAAATAGCGCCAAAATTCTGAGACGCAAGTATTTCTATCTAAATTATGACTCCTTTTCCAGTGCAGCTAGTATGATTAGAAAGTTTATAGTGTGGCATAAACTACCATGGCAGAATACAAAGGAAATGTCACTAGCAAAGACAAGATAAAATATTTAATACCTACATTAAAATAAAAAAAATACAAGGTTGACAGTTTGGCACACATTAAAAAAAAGCAGTGTTTCAACAGGTCTCATGTATGCGCTACTCAAAAAGTTAAAAACAATGAAAAGAATATGTAGCCACCAGAAAAAGTTCACAATTTATCTACCTGATTATTTGCTAAATCCTTTGGCCCGATTTCGATTCTCAAGGGAACACCCTTTAATTCCCAGTGAGAGTACTTCCAACCAGGTGAATAGTTATCTCTTACATCATCCTCAGCCCTGAAACCTGCTTTAGACAATGTTGCCACAGTTGATTTGCAAGCCTCAAAGATGGCTTTCGTATTGGCATCCTTGTATGGAACAGGAATTACGATAACTTGGACTGATGCTACCTTAGGTGGTAAGACCAAACCTTTATTATCTCCATGAACCATCACCATCACTCCAATCTGCAATAAAACATTTTGCTTATACATTAAGATATGATCAATACTTGTTTATATCACAGCAAATGCAGCTAGATGATCTGAAATTAAAACCAAAAGTAGGCTCTAGGAGGCAGGCAGTTAGAGAAACTTTAGAACACACAAGAATAATCTGCCAACTGTAATGAAATCTCATCTCATCAACACGGGGATTGTTTACTTTTAGATTCCATAACACTGATAATCAAACAATTTCAGCATATAAACGGGGAAATTATGGTGATCGATGGACCGTGGATGTAATCTAAATACAGTGTCCAAACATCAATCAATTTATAATCAATACCATTAGTGTTTACGGTTCAACTGCAAAATTGCTTTACAACTCCTACCCCCACAAGAAAAAAGTGCTCCAGATTCCAAGTCCTGACAAATATTTCCTAATATACTTCAATGATAAAATTACTATCTTCAATGCAAAAATAGATAAAAGGTTTCTTTTGTCTCCTCACACTGCTGAAAATATATGGAAATTTCTCACCGCGGCTACAGATCTTTACCTTAGGTGATCCTGTTAACTTGTCCCACCAAACAAACAGTAGCTTGAAAATTTACTGCAAGGTAAAGACTCGATGAAGAACAGGAAAAATGTTCTACAAGCAATGAACCAATTAGCACCAAAACATAAAAAATAGTATTTACAAAGCCAAGCTAGTAGCAAACTTGTTGAGGACGCTCTCCTTAACAGGATGATACACGTAGGTTAGAAGCATACACCCAAGAACCACATGATCATTTAAAGAACTACACCAGTCTTAAACCCACTTACATTGTAAGTGCTCCTATGAAAGTGATTCTACTAACTACCCCTATAGCGAAATAATAAATTTCTCCTCCTGCTAACTGAATAATTTGTGTACAAGGTCATGCTCTTAAAGGATATTTATAACAAGAAGATTGTAATCAGGTACAGTTATATACAGTCACATCACACGCAACTATATAGAGTAAAAATGCAGGTAAAAGAATTACCGTTCGGGTGCTGTATGCCCAAGAATTCTGCCAGACCATGGCTTTTTCACCCTTCTCGTTCTCAAAATTGATCTGGAACATCTTTGCAAAATTTTGGCCAAGGCAATGTGAGGTGGCACCTTGTATTCCACGACCCGTATTTGGAATAAACGCCTGCCCATCAATGACAATTCATTGGATAAAAGTTTTACATGTGATGTATTCAACAATTGAGAATCCACAGTCAGATCAGACAGGTAGTACTCAAAAGACAGAAACTGTAAATACCTCAACACTCGTTGTGTATAGTCCACCAGCAAATTTTTCTAACTCACTTTTCTTTCCCTTGACAACTGGAATTGCCAAGAAGTCTTCATATATCCTCCGGTATAGTTCCAGTACTTCAAGAACCTGAAAACATATGGCATACAAATATTTAAAAGAACGTATATGAATAGTTGTTTTTATACAGTATTCAATAGAAGAATAAAACTCCGAAGCAGCAAAATGAAACAAGAAGCTTGAAAGAAAGATGAGGTTTACTACCTTCAGCAAACTACCAAAACGATATGTGTGTGTGTATATGTATGTATGTATGTGTGTATATATATATATGTATATGTATGTATATGTATGTGTATATGTGTGTGTGTATGTATGTATGAGAAAATTGTACCTCAGTTGCCAACTGAGGGGTTCTCTCAGTTGGCAGTGAGGTGGCACGATCTCAGCCCCAGATCGGGCTGTGATCAGATGTGGCTATCTTTTGCCAAAAAACTCCATGTGATACATTGGGCTAATGTAGAGATATAACCCCCACACTTAATACATCATCTCTCTCTCTCTCTCTCTCTCTCTCTCTCTCTCTCTCTCTCTCTCTCACACACACACACATATTTGTCCATGATCTCTCTCCCTCTCAGATCGCTCACTGCCCCGACCTCCCTCTCTCGCTCTCTCAGATTGAGCCCCTGATCCCAACGCCACACTCTCCCTCTCAGATCGCGACGCCACCCTCTCCATCTCAGATCGTGACGCCTCCGACTCTCCTCCTCTCTCTGTCCCTCCCGAGCCCCCTCTCTTGATGTCGATCCCCATCCCTAATTCGTTGACCGCGTCGCCATCTCGTCGCCCGCTCTTTTCCTAACTCAACCTCAGCCTGATGTCTTCAAGTACAGCCGCAACAATGACCGAAACAACAGCAGTAACAGCAAGAGCTATGGATGCTGATATAGAGGTTAAATTTTTTATAATTTATGTATTATTTTTTTCTTTCACTTTGTTTTTTATTTTTAAAAAAAAAACATGAACCTTCTAATTTAGCCTCCCTGATGCAATTTGTTTTGATTTGTAATTTGTTGGATTTGTTTGATTGCTAATTTGTTGGATTTGTTGAGCTCTCAACAATCAAAAACAGAAAACATGAACCTTCTCGAGCATGTTCTATTTTTTATTGTTGAGAGCTCTTGATTGTTGAGAGTTATTTTAGTTTGGAGAGTTATTTGTGATGTTCAATTTTTACATTGGGATTGAAAGTTGCTAATCCTCTATAGATTGAATTGACTGCTCTATAGAGAGTGTCTGAGTAGAGGCTGTTTGTGTGGATGTAGAAACCAATTTGCTGGCACAAGTTGACACATCAGGTTTAGGTTTTGGCTTTTGATGTACATATGTATGTTGTGTGATTGGTACATTGTTAATCTTATCTACCACTTCCAATGTTCTATGTTCAAAGAATGCTGGTTGTTATATATAGAATTGATGTATGTTGCAGCAATGGTCACCCCTGAAGGAAACTCGTACGTGATGTTTGCATTGCATTAGAAACTAACAATCAAGAATCAGATTCCCTATCAGTTAAAGCCATGTTCAAGCTGAATTCATATGATTGCTGTTGGATGGTAGCTAGTACAAATTTACTACAAATTACAATGACTTTGTAACTCATGCAGAACCAAACAAGAACTGAATTAGAATGCAGAATTGGATTTAAAATAGACTTAATCATCAAACTTTTATACAAAATCGCTCCATGAACAGAGCAAGGTGATACAATAACTACATCTAAGATCACTGGAGTATTAATCAAGCTCTTCATCAAATGTAGAACACAACTGAAGAGCACATACTAAGCTTTTATAAACCCCTCCATAAATAACAAGCACCAAAAAAACATTGCCTAAATAATAAATCCATTCAATTAATAGTAAACCCAAGAAATCCCCAGTAAATTGGAAGGAAAAAAAAAACAAACAAAAATCTGTGAAGCTGTTGTCTTCTTCACCACTGAGAAGCAACAAGGCGACCACAAAGAGGGGGATCAACAAATTCATTCATTCACTTTTTCACAAATTCGATCAACAGAGAGCAGCCCAACAAAATATCAATTGCCATTCACATATTGCCATTGCCATTCACAAATTGCCACTCACAAAATTACATTCATGTATACATCCACTCACAAATTGATACCGATACAATTCACAAATCCAAATATACAACATTCATTCTTTTTTTTCAAAACCCATTCAAAAATCTCAACTGCTGCTGGTTTGTGGTAAGATCAAAATCATCATCCAAATCTTCAGCGGAAACAGTCTTGCGAACGAATGACTTCTTAAAAAAAGCGGACGAAGTTACGATGACAAACACAGCTACGATCGCCACGATCAGCGCCAGGGTCGCTGCCTATCTCAAGAGAGGGGGGGCTCGGGAGGGGGGAGAGAGGGAGAGTCGGAGGCATCGCGATCTGAGAGGGAGAGGGTGGCGTCAGGATCTGAGAGGGAGAGTGTGACGTCGCGATCGGGGGCAGAGCTCGAGAGGCGATCAAAGAGAGAGCGTGAAAGGGAGGTCGGGGCAGCAAGCAATCTGAGAGGGAGAGAGATCAGGGCAGATCTGAGGGAGAGATATCTGATGTATCAAGTGGGAGGTTTGCAAAATATCTCTATAGCGCAGATGTATTAAGTGAGGAGTTTTGCAACAGATGGCCCAGATCTGATCTGGGGCTGAGATCGTGCCACCTCACTGCCAGTTGAGAGAACCCCTCAACTGGCAACTGAGGTACGGTTTCATATATATATATATATATATATATATATATATATATATATATATATATATATATATATATATATATATATATATATAGAGAGAGAGAGAGAGAGAGATAGACTTGTGTCCTTCCAAAAAGATTTGAGGTCGAATCCTTCCCACTCAAATACCAACATCCGACATTTGAATACAAGATCCACTCCGTTGAAGTTGATCTATATTATTTTAAGCATCAATAAACCAAAAATCAAGTGTTTTGAATACTTTTTACCCATGCATCACGTAGGGGTAAAACGGACGGGCTAAATAGTAAGTTGGTTAATTTAACGGTGTAACATTTGAAGCCTAACAAAAATTGGTTTGTAGGGGTTTTTAAATGTTTAGATCATACTAAAATTGCCGGGTCGAGAATTTGTATGTCTAAAGACATAGATCAAACTAACTCACTACTTTTGACCGTCCATTTTGTGCCGCTTGATGGATAGGCAAAAATTATTCAAAACACTTGATTTTTGGTTTACAAATACTTGAAACAATATAGATCAACTTCAACAGAGTAGATCTTATATTCGAATATATGAGCGTTGAATTTGAGTGGGAAAAATTTATGCTCAAATCCTTTTGGAAGGACACAAGTGTGTGTGTGTGTATAGAGAAAGAGAGAGACTCTATATATACATAGAGAGACAGACTTCTCTCTCTCTCTCTCTCTCTCTCTCTCTATATATATATATATATATATATATATATATATATATATATATATATATAGTATTCAAAACTTTTTGCCCATCCATCAAGTAGGCGTAAAATGAACGGCCGAACATAGCATATTGCTTAGATCTACATCTTTAGACATACAAATTCTCGATCTGACCATTTCATCATGATCTAAACACTTAAAAACTCTCACATACCAATTTTTGTCAGATTTCAAATATTCTACACTATTAAACTAACCAACACACTATTTTGGCCGTCCATTTTGCGCCTACTTGATGGATGGGCAAAAAAGTATTCAAAATACATTATTTTTGTTTTTTAGTTACTTGAAATAATGTCCTTCCAGAAGGATTTGAGCATGAATCCTTCCCACTCAAATTCAACCCTCCGACATTCGAATACAAGATTCACTCTGTTGAAGTTGACATATATTGTTTCAAGTATCTATAAATCAAAAATCAAGTATTTTAAATACCTTTTGCCCATGCATCAAGTAGGAGAAAACGACCTGCCTAAATAGTGAGTCGGTTAGTTTAACGGTGTAGAATATTTGAAACCTAACAAAAATTGGTTTGTAGGGGTTTTTAAATGTTTAGATCATAATCAAATGGCCGGATCGAAAATTTGTATGTCTAAAGACAGAGATCTAACTAACTCATTACTTTCGGCCGTCCATTTTGCGCCGCTTGATGGATGGAAAAAAGTATTCAAAACACTTAATTTTTAGTTTATAGATACTTGAAATAATATAGATCAACTTCAACGGAGTAGATATTGTATTCGAATGTCAAAGGGTTGTATTTGAAGTGAAAGGATTCGAGCTCAAATCCTCTTTTGAAAGGACACAAGTCTATCTACTCCGTTGAAGTTGATCTATATTATTTCAAGTATCTATAAAACAAAAATCATGTGTTTTGAATAATTTTTGCCCATCGATCAAGCGACGCAAAATGGACGGCCGAAAGTAGTGAGTTTGTTAGATCTATGTCTTTAGACATACAAATTCTCGATTCGATCATTTGATCACATTTAAAAAACCCCTACAAACCAATTTTTGTTACGTTTCAAATGTTCTACACCGTTAAACTAACCAACTCACTATTTAGGCCGTCCGTTTTTTTTTACTTGATGCATGGGGAAAAAGTATTCAAAACACTTGATTTTTGGTTTATGAATACTTAAAATAATATAGATCAACTTCAACGGAGTAGATCTTGTATTCGAATGTCGGAGGGTTGTACCTGAGGTGAAAGGATTCGTGCTCAAATCCTTTTGGAAGGACACAAGTCTCTCCCTCTCTCTTTCTCTCTCTCTCTCTCTTTATATATATATATATATATAGTATTCAAAACTTTTTGCCCATCCATCAAGTAGGCGTAAAATGAACGACCAAACATAGCATATTGCTTAGATCTACATCTTTAGACATACAAATTCTCGATCCGACCATTTCATCATGATCTAAACACTTAAAAACTCTCACATACCAATTTTTGTCATATTTCAAATATTCTACACCGTTAAACTAACCAACACACTATTTCGGCCGTCCATTTTGCGCCTACTTAATGGCTAGGCAAAAAGTATTCAAAATACATTATTTTTGTTTTTTAGTTACTTGAAATAATGTCCTTCCAAAAGGATTTGAGCATGAATCCTTCCCACTCAAATTCAACCCTCCGACATTCGAATACAAGATTCACTCTGTCGAAGTTGACATATATTGTTTCAAGTATCTATAAACCAAAAATCAAGTATTTTAAATACCTTTTGTCCATGCATCAAGTAGGAGAAAATGGATGGCCTAAATAGTGAGTTGGTTAATTTAACGGTGTAGAATATTTGAAATCTAACAAAAATTGGTTTGTAGGGATTTTTAAATGTTTAAATCATAATCAAATGGCCAGATCGAAAATTTGTATGTCTAAAGACAGAGATCTAACCAACTCATTACTTTCAGCCGTCCATTTTGGGCCGCTTGATGGATGGAAAAAAGTATTCAAAATACTTGATTTTTAGTTTATAGATACTTGAAATAATATAGATCAACTTCAACGGAGTAGATCTTGTATTCGAATGTCAAAGGGTTGTATTTGACGTGAAAGGATTCGAGCTCAAATCCTTTTGGAAGGACACAAGTCTATCCACTCTGTTGAAGTTGATCTATATTATTTCAAGTATCTATAAAACAAAAATCAAGTGTTTTGAATACTTTGTGCCCATCGAGCAAGTGACGCAAAATGGACGGCCGGAAGTAGTGAGTTTGTTAGATCTATGTCTTTAGACATACAAATTCTCGATCAAGCCATTTGATTATGATCTAAACATTTAAAAACTCCTACAAACCAATTTTTGTTACGTTTCAAATGTTCTACACCGTTAAACTAAGCAACTCACTATTTAGGCCGTCCGTTTTTTTCTACTTGATGCATGGGAAAAAAATATTCAAAACACTTGATTTTTGTTTTATAGATACTTGAAATAATATAGATCAACTTCAACGGAGTAGATCTTATATTCAAATGTCGGAGGGTTGTACTTGAGGTGGAAGGATTCGTGCTCAAATCCTTTTGGAAGGACACAAGTCTCTCTCTCTATATATATACACACACATATATATAGTATTCAAAACTTTTTGCCCATCCATCAAGTAGGCGTAAAATTAATGGCCAAACATAGCATATTGCTTAGATCTACGTCTTTAGACATACAAATTCTCGATCCGACCATTTCATCATGATCTAACACTTAAAAACTCTCACATACCAATTTTTGTCAGATTTCAAATATTCTACACCGTTAAACTAACCAACACACTATTTCGGCAGTCCATTTTGCGCCTACTTGATGGATAGGCAAAAAGTATTCAAAATACATTATTTTTGTTTTTCAGTTACTTGAAATAATGTAGATCAATTTCAACAGAGTAGATCTTGCATTCATATATCGTAGGATGGTATTTGAGTGGGAAGAATTCGGTCCCGAATCCTTCTGGAATGACACAACTCTCTCGCTCTCCCCCCCCCCCTCTCTCTCTCTCTCTCTCTCTCTCTATATATATATATATATATATATATATATATATATATATATATATATATATAAAATAGAGAGAGAGGGACTAGCCTCCTTTCGATAGGATTTAGAAACCAATCCTACCTACTTTAGGGACTTTGAATCTGCATAGAGATATGTGTTAGGAGGTGAGAAAGTAAAAGTCCTTTGAATAAGAGATCAACTAACGGAGTTGTTTGTTCATAAAAAGTTAAGGAAATAAAATATTGCTTTTAACTGCAAGCTGTGTCTTTGTTTTCTGTGAATAAAGAGGACACGTATAAAGCTGAAATGTTATATTTGTCTCCTTGTTTTTGATTCATTTTCTTTGACTCTTTTATTCTAATTCATTTTTTTGACTATTTTTTTTCCTTTTTCACAGCTGTGTTTCTCTTCTTCTCCAGAAAGAGCAGCTACCAGCTTGAAGAACTGCCTCATCCACCTCTCGTCCAGAATAAGAGAGGCAAACATCATGAGCTTGAAGATGTCCATGAAACGAACCACATGAAGGTCTGTGAGCCACAGTCCTCCACTTCACGAGGAACAATCTTTTGCAAGCAAACTAAGAAAACCCATTGTTTTAAAGCAAAACAAAAAAAAAATTTTCCAGACTGAAAAAGAACTATACACCAAAAACCTTTTTTTTTTGCCGATGTGGAAAAAGAAATTCTCAAAATTTACAGTTAATTCTCTTTCTTCTTAATCTGGCAAGATGGACAGCTGTCAATTCCCTTTCTTCTTCTCCATGGGAATGGAAAAATCAAGCTTTTAGAAGGAAAGTGGACTAGTATGTGATCATAATCCTTTATGAATGACGATCCAATCCACTTGTTCTTTTTTTTTTGTGTGTGTGGCATCATCTCTCTTTTCATCATCAAACAATGCTTTTGAATGCGAGTAGCCTCTTCCCTTCCTCAAACATGAGTTCATTCATCTATCTAATAAATTAAAATTAAGGTTATGATTTTACTCAGAGTAAAAGAAAAGATTAAACTTTGATTTTATTTCATTAAACTCTTATTAATGACCGGGGGGCTTATCCCATGGTTTTTTTTTTCCTCAAAAAAAAAGAGAGAAAAAAAGAAAAGTTAAACTTATGAGCTTTGCATGAATGAATTTGAGATAAAAGCGCGCAAATTAAGTGACTGTACTTCAAACTAATTTAGTTGCTAATACAGTATCGATTTAATGGACCAATTAAGAGAAAATATTAGGTCCCTGTAGAATCTATTTCTTAAGAAACTGTTACTACAAAAATAATTTTTTTTGTGAAATTGCAGTAGTAAAGTTATAGCAACCCATTTTAGTGTCTTCCATCCCAATCAAAGTAAAAGGGCAGCCAACATGGTGGGTTCCTAGCTGGTCTTGCAGTGAGGAAGAGGAACAAGAATCTACAGAAGGGGGAGAGGGGGGGGGGGGGGGGGGGGGGGGGGGAAATAGACATGGGAGGAACAGGAAAGAGACTATCTGTAGAAGAAAGAAAGGAAAAGAAAAATAATGAGTGAAAAATACAAGCTGAGGAGTGAGAAGAAGCTGAAGACAGTAAATCACTGTATGGTCTCTTTTAGAAATATGCGTCGAGCTTAAATAGCATCCCACTGTTCAATATTTTATTAGTTTTTAGTAGGGGTGAGCATTCGGTTCAGTTCACTGCCAAATCGAACCGAACCGAGATGCAGTTCAGTTCGGTTCAGAATTTTTTTTGAGGAAGCGGTAAACCGAACCGATTCCCCCCCCCCCCCCGCCCCCGTGGATCGGCTGACACTCCCCCTTCCCTTCCTCCTCCCCCGACCTCCCTCCTTCCCCTCCTCCTCCTCGCTTGGGCCCTCCACCGATCGGTTAAAACCGCGTCGCGCGGTTTCGGTTCGGTTACAACACCTTAGCAGTGTGGTTTCAATTTTTTGGGCAAAAACCGCACCGCACCACAGATTGCTCAGCCCTAGTTTTTAGTGGGTTAACAAACGTCTTTGATTGCTCTGTTTCATCCCATGCAATTCCTTCTGTATACAATTATGTGCACGCGTCTCTATGCAAATCTAAAGGCCTTGAAGTAGGTATGATTGGTTTCTAAATCCTATCGAAAGGAGGCTAGTCAATCTCTCTGTAAGAGTGAGTGTGTGTGTGTGTGTTATGTGTGTATATCTAGAGAGAGAGACTTGTGTCATTCCGAACGATTCGAGACCGAATCCTTCTCACTCAAATACAATCCTACGACATCTGAATGTAAGATCCATTCCGTTGAAATTGATCTACATTATTTCAAGAACTAAATACAAAATATCATGTATTTGGAATACTTTTTGCCCATTCATCAAGTAGGCGCAAAATGGACGGCCGAAAATAGCATACTGCTTAGATTTGCTTCTTTAGACATATAAACTCTCGATAAGACCATTTCATCATGATCTAAACATTTAAAAACCCTCACACACCAATTTTTGTTAGATTTCAAATATTCTACACCGTTAAACTAACAAGCTCACTACTTCGGGCTGTCTATTTTGTGCCTACTTGATGGATGGGCAAAAAGTATTCAAAATATATAATTTTTAATTTTTAATTACTTGAAATAATATAGATCAGCTTCAACGGAGTAAATCTTACATTCGGATGATGTAGGGTTGTATTTGTGTGAGAAGGATTCGACCGCGAATCCTTCCGGAATGACACAAGTCTAAGATAAGCGTAGTCTCTAAGGCAGGTTATCTATAGAAGAAAAGATGAGAGAACACCGCCTACGATGGTTTGGTCATGTGCGACGTAAACCTACAGATGCACCAGTCCGGCGAGTAGAGCGTATTAAATTAGGGCAAGTTATCTATAGAAGAAAAGATGAGAAAAAATCGCCTACGATGGTTTGGTCATGTGCGACGTAAACCTACAAAGGCACCAATCTGGCGAGTAGAGCGTATCAAATTAGGGCAAGTTAAAGGAGCGCAGGGGAGACCAAAGAAAACATGGGTGGAGGTAATACGACAAGATATAGAGGCTAAAGGTCTTAGTGAAGGCATATTGCTTGATAGGAATGAGTAGAGAAAGCTGATCCATGTGCCCGATCTGGCGTAATTCTCTTTTGGTTCATGTAGCCTACCCCAAATACTTGGGACAAATGGCTTAGTTGTTGTTGTTGTATGCGTGTGTAGAGTTACAATACACATAGGTGTAACTAAGTTAAGTTACACGCACTTCTTTCCCCACACAAAAAATATTTTTTAAATACCTTGTGGGGACCAATCACATTAATTTTTGTTGGTATCTCACCAAGCAAAATTTTTTGTGGTGGAAAGAGGTGTGTGTAACTTAACTTAGTTACACATGTCTACTGTAACTCTACCACACACACATGCACACACACACACATGAAGTACAAGGAAGAATTCTTTATTGATGTCAACAAGATATGGATGCCTTATTTGGGACAATGCTAACTAACAACAAATTGATGTAATTGATTGCAACAAACCGGTACATTTGTATGTGTGAGAAAGGGGAAAAAAAAAACTCACATGTCGTTGCTATAGGATACTCAGTCATTTGACCCTTGAATAATACAAAAGGATCAAGATGATAATCGATAACCTAAATATAAACACACAACTTATAATGCAGTCACATACATCATTTCTTATAGAAGTTTGCAACCCATGGTAGGGGGCATATAAGGTTGCTACTCAGTTTCTAGGTCTAGGTTCAGGTTCCAGGTAGAAATAACTAAGGGACTAGAAAGTTAATATAATGTGGATATTTGTTCCTTGAGTTGGGTCAGGAAAGAGTAACCTGCTCCAAAAATGGTAACATTATCATTCTCAACATTCTTAACCTACAAACAAAGTGGAAAGACTATGCAACCGACATAATCCAATCACTGAGGCTAAGTGGGCTCAGAGTCCTTGGAGTGGACCTGAACCAATTTGCAAGCCAACAACCTTTGTCATCCTTAATGAGATCTTGCAAGGCATATTAGTCTACAGTCAGAATGGTTGCTGTCAGTTGGCCATGGTTGATATCCCATGCCACCAAATGAAACAGGTTGAGAATTGACATTCAGTTGGCAAGTAGTCATAAAATAAAATAAATTATGAAACAATCCTGATTCAGACATCATACTAAAAGGAATCATAAAGGAAGAACATATGTATGTACCTCCTGGTCTGCTTCTGCTTTTGTTGCAAAAGCTGTGTGCCCCTCCTGCCAAAGGAATTCCCGACTCCTACAAACATTTGAAAAAGAATCATATCTTAGTTTAAACTGAGTAAGCAAAAATACAAGATACAATGATCAAGCAAAAGAAGCAATAGCACAGCCTTGAACATACAAGATACCGTGATCAATTCTTCTTTTAGACCACTAACTTGACCCCCCCACCCCCCACCCCGCAAAAAAAAAAAAAAAAAAACTGTAATTCATCTGACCTCGCAAATACTCCTACTGTAACATAGCCAGTTGTACAGGAACTGTTGACAAATAAAATAACAATTTTTGGAGAACGATTTATTCTTTTTTTTTTCTTGAGGATATACTTCAACTGTTTATTCAAATCCACTTAAAATATGTTAAGATTTGGATTTGCAGTTGACTTTTTCTAGAAATTAGAATTATTATTGATATTTGGTAGATCAGTTTGAAAAAATAAAAAATTAATTGTTGCCATGATTCTCCAGTTTTAAATCCTTTTGTTCCTATTTTTAGGATTCTTATCCCCACAACTAATCTAATCAAAATTTGTTTCAATTTTGTTAAACTTTATCTTTTTATTGATAAGGATTTGTTAGTTTGGAAAATGAAAAATGAAACTTGATCTGCATCATGTGATTCTTGAGATTTGCGATCGCAGAGTCCTTAATTTATCGGAAGCTGGATGCCGTGGAAAGAATGGACGCACTATTTTTGAATGGTGGCACTTTTGTCCTCTTTTCTGCAACGACCAAATATGTAGAGTTTTTCTTTTTCTCTTTCATTTTTATTTCTTATTTAGTTTGTGTTTGGGTTACTTGGTCTTATCAGCAAGTCCTTTACTAAAAGGACTTATCAAAAAGCACCTTTTAGAAAAAGAAATTTTAAAGATTTATGATGTTTGGTAATTTTAAACTTTTAAGCGCTTATTAAAACAATAAAATAATGTGTTAAAAGTAATTTGGATAAGTATTAATTCAAAAGGAGAGAGTATAGATAAGATTTATAGAAAAATACAAAGAATAAGCAAAAAAATCAGTTGGAGACTAGAGTGCACGAGACATCGTGCTAGAGAAAAAATAGGAGAGAAAGCAGGAGAACACTGGTTAGGAGAAGACACAATTTCTAGCTTCTGCAAAAAGTAACTTTTTGTATTATGCTTTTTCAAAAAGTTCTTTTTGCGAATAGGTTACGAAACATCTAATTTTTTTAACAAGCATTTATTTGCTTTAAACGACGTGAAAGTCCTTTTAAAAGCAATGCCAGACACACCCTCAGGATTGACATGGTTCCGACTTAATTGAGGGTGATGAATGGTTTATATTTAATTGAGAGTGACTGACACTTTGGGCTTAGGTGAGGCTAGTTGTGACACCATCAATTGGGCAAATTGGGAACCAACCTTAACTTTGCATTAAATAATAGAGAAATTGAGAGTCACAAACGATTTAGATTTAAGTGAGAAGTGTTGCGACGTCATCAATTTAACAAAATGAGAACCGGCCTTAGCTTCGCACTAAATAATAGAGACTAATAGCAGGAACAGGATAAATCAAAATGAAAGACATTCATAATATGACTGACAAGCCAAATGAAGAATAGCTAAGACAATAAAAATATGACAAGACAAGCATAGCCTTCATGCTAACCTAATTTGTGTGCCTATTCAATAGCCTCAAGAGCCCTTATCTCAAGTTGTTGTATGCCCAACACGAAGCCCCTAAAACCTTCTAAACCTTCTATTGAGATTTAGGAAGATAAAACATCATATTTGAATACCCAAACATGGGTAGAAGGTAACCAGATAAATATACCTAATGAAAGGAGTAGGATTGCTGAATTCCCAACGCACCACATTGCACCACTGGTTAAGCTTCAAAGGCAAGTCCCTGTGTCCCCTAATCCACTTAGAATAATATGGATACATGACAGTCTCACTTGTGGGACGGATTGCAATAGGAATTTCCATATCACTCTGTCCGGATTTTGTAACCCATGCAACCTAACATAGTAATAAGAAAAGAGACATTATCAGGAATATATGTCGGAAAGCCAGGTAGAGATATATACAACTTAGAGAACCCAATATAAAAGGAAACAGTAGAATTGCAAAGAAGGTACATGTAACGCCCCGATTCTGCAGATACGGGGACGTCACTGCGACGTATATACGTAGGTCAGGAGAAGCCCCCACGTATATACGCTAAGCAAAAAGTACAACAAGAAAGGATCAGAGTGCAACGCAAAGCATGGTATACACACATATATGCCAACATAAAGTACAATACAAAGTCATCACAGTATGACAAACTTTACATAATACATGTGTCTTATATCATACAAGTCCAAAAGTAAAATATACATCAAAAGTACAAAAGAGCTCACGAGTAGGATGGGGATCCCGTGAGTCAAAAGAAGTCAGGCACAAGGAGCTGGAGCTAGGATGCCTGCTCGCTAAGGGTGGCTCGATCTACGGTGGACAACTCCACTCTGATCTAGCTACAGAACCTGAATGTGCAAATCCAAAGGGTCAAGACATATAATAATAAATGAACTGCAAGCCAAGTGGCTAAGAGACATGAGAAGGGTCAAAACACGAGTATCGAATATAATAACGGTATAATATAATAATCATGAAACGGGAAATCCAAGGTAATGCTAACTACGAGCTAAAGTGATTGTATATGCTTAAGTTACGGTCCTATGAGACTAGTACGTCGAAGGAATAATCCAAACAAGGAAACCCTCATAAATATACCCTTGTCTCATACCACAGCAATCCCAAGCATATAAAATCAGAATTTGCAAATCATGCGATAATCATAACGTGAATGCATAACAAGAAAGACGTGTGTCATAATGAGAAAGACACCAACCAAGTAACCGGAATCCTCACTGGTACCATAACAAGTAAAACAGGGGTCATAATGTATCATGAGTCATGATGGGAACTATAACAAGAAACACTAAACATAACAGTAACCATAACTGAACCTATTATTATTATTATTATTATTACTCGCCTAACTCATATATCTAGGTATGTGTCTCGGTATCGATCCCAACTCACATACATCCATATATAAGCTATTCGAGGTTTGTTACCGGAAGTAGATGGAGAACTGATATCTTTTCTTATAGAGGTACGTAGAAGTAATCATGTAACATATTCCCAAGCTATAAGCGAGATATCTATCTCTACTTATAGAGGTACGTAAAAGTAATCAGGTAACATATTCCCAAGCTATAAGCAAGATATCATTCCGGCATCCATCACTTCCTCCCATACCCATTCAAGTTGTAGCTTATTTAGGATTATCAGTTTACGGGAAATAAGTGAACATGACAGGAATAGCCCTACAGACTCAAGAGGTGGCCCCCATGGGTTCAAGAGGTGGCCCCCACCGTGTGGTGTGGCACTTTGTTCCATGTGGCACTTTGTTCTGAGGGAGTGGATTCTAGAGGTGGCCCCCGTGGATTCAAGAGGTGGCCCCCACCATGTGGCGTGGCACTTTGTTCCACGTGGCACTTAGTTCCATAAAACAGGGCAGGGTTCCCGTAAATAAGATAATCATACAGTCAAGTGTATCATGCTTGGTTTAAGGGATAGCATGACAAGGTGTTGATGTATAGCAAGCAGTAAAACATAACAATAAATGTACAATGGGCCGGGTCAATCATGACATAACAATCGGCCTAACAGGGTGGTGGCATGTCAGTTGGTCAAGTGAGTACAAGTTAGGTGTTACGTGATATACATGTGTTAAGAGAGAATAATTAACTGACAAGGTTGTTATAAGGTAAGACAGGTGGAACATAGAACAACCTAGGATTCAACGACCTCGAAGGGTCTGCCACGCATGTTATAAAATAGGGAAGTAATAATATCACGGCAATGTACAAGTATAAAAATAAGACAAGTAATAGCATGGGCATACATAAACATGACAAGATGAGTGACTAGAGTGATATACTACAAGAAATAGGTTATTAGGTACAAGGTTCAATCACATGACCCAAACATAAGATTCATCGTGAAACATATTATACAATACAAGTATGAAGCATGAGACAAGACTAAAACAGCACATATGCATCAATCAACAAGTCCTAACATGGGGATACATGATAACAATTTATGGAGTGTAAGTGGTGTAACCAACGGAGTTTTTATGATAACTTTCATTCTACGTATAGGAATAGAACGAGGAAAGATTTATTAGAAACTAGACTCCACTACCTTTCCAATGACCTATTACATGATAGGTTTTGATTAACCAAACTGCTCCAGAAATTCAAAAACCTATCAGCTGTGCTGAATTCTGCAGCATGACAGTTTTGACCAACCTTCAATGTTTCAGTCATAGCTTAAGTTACAGGTATCCGATGATGACATGGTATGAACCGTTGGAAAGTAGACTCGATTAGCTTTCTAACGGTATATTACATGACCTATTCCTTATTGAATATCCTTACGAAAGAAACCCCAAGATTCTGGTTTCAGTTTTGGACAGACATTAACAGATTGTATTATTAGGGCAGAAAAATCAGATTTTGATGGGGGTTGTTCTAATAGCTAAAAGGTAGGATTTTTATGGTATTAGGTGACCTGATCTACCAATACAAGCACACTAAAACAGAGAATAGCTATGGTGATTAAAATATTCACATGGGAGAGTTGGATTTGTGTTGTGATGCCCTAAAAAAGTGATTTTTATCTACAAGTGTACATGGATCTCAATCACTAGCATGTGGGGTGTTAAATAGGTCTTGGTGAGTAAGAAACTCACTAGGATGGGGTTCAATTGGAGCTTGATCCAAATGGAGGAGGTGATGACTCCAAATCCACAAGTTGTTGAAGCTTGAGTTGAAGGGGATGAACTTGAAGTTGCCTTGATGAAGCCTTGGTTGAAGATGGAGGTCCCTTGAAGAAAACCCTAAGATCTTGAGGTGGAAGTGAAGGGATTTGGGGTTCTCTTGAAGCTAGGGTTCTTGAGGAAGAAGAAGGGGAATTTTGAGAGGAGATTTCTTCTCTTGGTGAAGGAATGAGAAAAAAAGGGCAACTTTGCAAATGGGAGTGATTTATAGCTTGGGATTTTTTGTAAAGGGTTTGGAAATTGGTTGGAAGTGAAGGGCTTTATTGCAAAAGAAAGGGGGTGAGGTGTCCCCTCCCTTGGCCACATGGCCGGCTGTGGTTGAGAGAGAGAGTGAGTGGGGGTAGGTAAGGGTTGAGTGGGAAATGAGGTGGCAAAGTGAAGTGGAAAAAGGAATTTGCAAATATTGAAAAAATGCCCGAAATTCAAGTATTTCGGAATGATATGAAAATTTAACCAAAAATCAAGAATAATATAAAAAGACCAATAGTGAAATCCGTTCGAAGAAATACTGTATAGTTTTAAAGTTAAAAATCCCGGAATCTGAGATTTACCGACTCCGAAAGAATTTCCATAAAATCATAAAATTCTCAGAAAAAGAATGTAGTCAGAAAATATGATTCCAAGAAAGAAAGTCTAAAGAACCATCATGAAATTCTAAACTATTTGGAACTAAAAATACTGGAATCAGTCTCCTACCGACTCCGGCGGAAAATCCATAAATTCGTAAAATCTTTAGAAAAAGTATATAAGTAAGAAATATGATTCTAAACAATAAAGTCTAAAGGACTATCATGAAATTCCAAACAGTTTGGGAAATAAAAATCCAGGAATCGGTCAGCGGCACTGGCCGACACCGGTTTTGAAGAAATTCAATTTAATCCGAGAAAATCCAGAAAATCACAGAAAGTCTAATAAATTGGAAAATAACATTTAAAACTGAAATCGGTCAATTCTACATGTCAGAAATACCAAATCGAAGAATACACTATGATCGGGCCCTTGGCTCAGACTAGGGCTGACTCCGAGTCCACGAATCCAAATCCAACATAAAATAATCGTGTAAAGAATTCATGATACAGAATAAATACAGGAAACAAATCGAAAAATACGATCGAAAATCTGAATACGCAACTAAGTACGTATTCTGGGAACGGGGTATTACAATCTACCCACCTTACAAAAATTGCGTCCTCGCAATTTCATAAGGGGTAAATTGAACACAAAAGGGGACGAAGGCACGAATAAAGGCATCATAAAACCAAAACAGGGAGGAAGATAAATACGAGAAGGACCAGAATTAACAATGATAGAATGACAATGGAAATAAATATTAAGAATGATAACCAACTCAAATACAAGAAATGGGGTAGTGGTTACCATGATATCCTAAGGCTCCTGCCCCGGATACTGATCTTCCCACTCTGCTACAACACCTGAAGCCTCTGCTGCCATGCTGTGAACTTGGCCTCTACCCTGGTCTGCTCTAGGCCTCAATCCTCTCTGCTGATGAGCATACTGCTGAGGCGGAAACGGAACTCTTCGATCCACAGGTTCTGGGTACCTCCTCAGTGGCGGCGCTGGAAGTGCTGGGGCTGGATGAGCTGGAGCTGGAAGAGCTGGTCTGACTGGTGCCGCATGCATAAACTTTCTGTGTGGGCAACCCCTTAGCATATGACTCCCTGACCCACATGCCATACATAATCTCTGGGCTACTCGACAATCTCTCTTATAATGCCCGGGCCTGTGGCAGTAATTGCATACAATCTGAGAAAGAGGAGTCTGGAATGGCTTCTTCATCATCGGGCCCTGGGTTGCCCTATCTGTATCCTCCTCATCCATCAACTCAAGAGGCCTCTTCTTGGCCGGGCTCCTCATCTGATCCTCCTTCTCCTTCTCAAACCCACGCTCTATTCCCGAGCGGTGGTGAGAACTTCTGCATATGTCTTCAGGTGATGGGGCATTAGGTACATCTGAATATCCATCTGAAGACCCTGTTGAAACCTGCTTGCCCGCTTCCCTTCATCCGTTACCATATAGGGGCAAAGCGGCTCAACCTGAGAAACTCCGCGGCATACTCATCCACGGATCTACTCCCCTGCCGAAGTCTGATGAATTGTTCTTCCATGTCCTTCTGAGCTGTGACAGGGAAGAATCTGCTGTAAAAGCTCTTAGAGAAGGTGTCCCAGTGACAGGCTTCTCCAGTCTGGCCTCCTCTGCTAGCCACCAAGTCCTGGCTATGTCCTTTAGCTGAATCTTGGCAACTTCCACTTGGTTCTCCTGTGGAACCCTGGCTGCATTCAACAAGTCCGATGTGTCCGTCAGCCATTGCTCAGCATCCAAAGGTTTCTCTCCACCCGTGAATGTAGCTGGCTGTAGCCTCCTGAAGTCTGATATGTTCCCCGGCCTCCGTTCCTTGGGTGCTGCTATCTCTTGCCGGAGAAGCTCGGTCTGCTGCCGTTGATTCTCCATCTGCTGCTGCTGGTTTTCCATCATGGTCTGGATAATCCTCAGTAGATCCACATTCTCTCTTGCTGCTCCATCCGATGCTGATCCCGAGTGGCTGCGGCCCGATCTCCTCTCCATCGATACTAGGAATGGATAGACTGGAAGGAGCTGGAAAGGAAATGGAAGGATTTCAGGATGTGAAGGATGGAATCAAGGAGAACTAGATAAATCAAAAAGGACTAGACAACTTTGTACATTGATGTTGGCATCCGCAAATTACCAGAATTTGCTACTTGTTGTACTATAGAGGTAAGAGCCTAAGCTGAACCTAGGCTCTGATACCAACCTGTAACGCCCCGATTCTGCAGATACGGGGACGTCACTGCGACGTATATACGTAGGTCAGGAGAAGCCCCCACGTATATACGCTAAGCAAAAAGTACAACAAGAAAGGATCAGAGTGCAACGCAAAGCATGGTATACACACATATATGCCAACATAAAGTACAATACAAAGTCATCACAGTATGACAAACTTTACATAATACATGTGTCTTATATCATACAAGTCCAAAAGTAAAATATACATCAAAAGTACAAAAGAGCTCACGAGTAGGATGGGGATCCCGTGAGTCAAAAGAAGTCAGGCACAAGGAGCTGGAGCTAGGATGCCTGCTCGCTAAGGGTGGCTCGATCTACGGTGGACAACTCCACTCTGATCTAGCTACAGAACCTGAATGTGCAAATCCAAAGGGTCAAGACATATAATAATAAATGAACTGCAAGCCAAGTGGCTAAGAGACATGAGAAGGGTCAAAACACGAGTATCGAATATAATAACGGTATAATATAATAATCATGAAACGGGAAATCCAAGGTAATGCTAACTACGAGCTAAAGTGATTGTATATGCTTAAGTTACGGTCCTATGAGACTAGTACGTCGAAGGAATAATCCAAACAAGGAAACCCTCATAAATATACCCTTGTCTCATACCACAGCAATCCCAAGCATATAAAATCAGAATTTGCAAATCATGCGATAATCATAACGTGAATGCATAACAAGAAAGACGTGTGTCATAATGAGAAAGACACCAACCAAGTAACCGGAATCCTCACTGGTACCATAACAAGTAAAACAGGGGTCATAATGTATCATGAGTCATGATGGGAACTATAACAAGAAACACTAAACATAACAGTAACCATAACTGAACCTATTATTATTATTATTATTATTACTCGCCTAACTCATATATCTAGGTATGTGTCTCGGTATCGATCCCAACTCACATACATCCATATATAAGCTATTCGAGGTTTGTTACCGGAAGTAGATGGAGAACTGATATCTTTTCTTATAGAGGTACGTAGAAGTAATCATGTAACATATTCCCAAGCTATAAGCGAGATATCTATCTCTACTTATAGAGGTACGTAAAAGTAATCAGGTAACATATTCCCAAGCTATAAGCAAGATATCATTCCGGCATCCATCACTTCCTCCCATACCCATTCAAGTTGTAGCTTATTTAGGATTATCAGTTTACGGGAAATAAGTGAACATGACAGGAATAGCCCTACAGACTCAAGAGGTGGCCCCCATGGGTTTCAAGAGGTGGCCCCCACCGTGTGGTGTGGCACTTTGTTCCATGTGGCACTTTGTTCTGAGGGAGTGGATTCTAGAGGTGGCCCCCGTGGATTCAAGAGGTGGCCCCCACCATGTGGCGTGGCACTTTGTTCCACGTGGCACTTAGTTCCATAAAACAGGGCAGGGTTCCCGTAAATAAGATAATCATACAGTCAAGTGTATCATGCTTGGTTTAAGGGATAGCATGACAAGGTGGTGATGTATAGCAAGCAGTAAAACATAACAATAAATTTACAATGGGCCGGGTCAATCATGACATAACAATCGGCCTAACAGGGTGGTGGCATGTCAGTTGGTCAAGTGAGTACAAGTTAGGTGTTACGTGATATACATGTGTTAAGAGAGAATAATTAACTGACAAGGTTGTTATAAGGTAAGACAGGTGGAACATAGAACAACCTAGGATTCAACGACCTCGAAGGGTCTGCCACGCATGTTATAAAATAGGGAAGTAATAATATCACGGCAATGTACAAGTATAAAAATAAGACAAGTAATAGCATGGGCATACATAAACATGACAAGATGAGTGACTAGAGTGATATACTACAAGAAATAGGTTATTAGGTACAAGGTTCAATCACATGACCCAAACATAAGATTCATCGTGAAACATATTATACAATACAAGTATGAAGCATGAGACAAGACTAAAACAGCACATATGCATCAATCAACAAGTCCTAACATGGGGATACATGATAACAATTTATGGAGTGTAAGTGGTGTAACCAACGGAGTTTTTATGATAACTTTCATTCTACGTATAGGAATAGAACGAGGAAAGATTTATTAGAAACTAGACTCCACTACCTTTCCAATGACCTATTACATGATAGGTTTTGATTAACCAAACTGCTCCAGAAATTCAAAAACCTATCAGCTGTGCTGAATTCTGCAGCATGACAGTTTTGACCAACCTTCAATGTTTCAGTCATAGCTTAAGTTACAGGTATCCGATGATGACATGGTATGAACGTTGGAAAGTAGACTCGATTAGCTTTCTAACGGTATATTACATGACCTATTCCTTATTGAATATCCTTACGAAAGAAACCCCAAGATTCTGGTTTCAGTTTTGGACAGACATTAACAGATTGTATTATTAGGGCAGAAAAATCAGATTTTGATGGGGGTTGTTCTAATAGCTAAAAGGTAGGATTTTTATGGTATTAGGTGACCTGATCTACCAATACAAGCACACTAAAACAGAGAATAGCTATGGTGATTAAAATATTCACATGGGAGAGTTGGATTTGTGTTGTGATGCCCTAAAAAAGTGATTTTTATCTACAAGTGTACATGGATCTCAATCACTAGCATGTGGGGTGTTAAATAGGTCTTGGTGAGTAAGAAACTCACTAGGATGGGGTTCAATTGGAGCTTGATCCAAATGGAGGAGGTGATGACTCCAAATCCACAAGTTGTTGAAGCTTGAGTTGAAGGGGATGAACTTGAAGTTGCCTTGATGAAGCCTTGGTTGAAGATGGAGGTCCCTTGAAGAAAACCCTAAGATCTTGAGGTGGAAGTGAAGGGATTTGGGGTTCTCTTGAAGCTAGGGTTCTTGAGGAAGAAGAAGGGGAATTTTGAGAGGAGATTTCTTCTCTTGGTGAAGGAATGAGAAAAAAAGGGCAACTTTGCAAATGGGAGTGATTTATAGCTTGGGATTTTTTGTAAAGGGTTTGGAAATTGGTTGGAAGTGAAGGGCTTTATTGCAAAAGAAAGGGGGTGAGGTGTCCCCTCCCTTGGCCACATGGCCGGCTGTGGTTGAGAGAGAGAGTGAGTGGGGGTAGGTAAGGGTTGAGTGGGAAATGAGGTGGCAAGTGAAGTGGAAAAAGGAATTTGCAAATATTGAAAAAATGCCCGAAATTCAAGTATTTCGGAATGATATGAAAATTTAACCAAAAATCAAGAATAATATAAAAAGACCAATAGTGAAATCCGTTCGAAGAAATACTGTATAGTTTTAAAGTTAAAAATCCCGGAATCTGAGATTTACCGACTCCGAAAGAATTTCCATAAAATCATAAAATTCTCAGAAAAAGAATGTAGTCAGAAAATATGATTCCAAGAAAGAAAGTCTAAAGAACCATCATGAAATTCTAAACTATTTGGGAACTAAAAATACTGGAATCAGTCTCCTACCGACTCCGGCGGAAAATCCATAAATTCGTAAAATCTTTAGAAAAAGTATATAAGTAAGAAATATGATTCTAAACAATAAAGTCTAAAGGACTATCATGAAATTCCAAACAGTTTGGGAAATAAAAATCCAGGAATCGGTCAGCGGCACTGGCCGACACCGGTTTTGAAGAAATTCAATTTAATCCGAGAAAATCCAGAAAATCACAGAAAGTCTAATAAATTGGAAAATAACATTTAAAACTGAAATCGGTCAATTCTACATGTCAGAAATACCAAATCGAAGAATACACTATGATCGGGCCCTTGGCTCAAACTAGGGCTGACTCCGAGTCCACGAATCCAAATCCAACATAAAATAATCGTGTAAAGAATTCATGATACAGAATAAATACAGGAAACAAATCGAAAAATACGATCGAAAATCTGAATACGCAACTAAGTACGTATTCTGGGAACGGGGTATTACAGTACATGTTTAGTAAAACAAAAGAATAATTTCTATGCAAAAGTGCCAGTTAGTTGTCCATTAAATTTATAAGAGCTGTATTAAATCTAAATTGCAGAACCTGTCAGTTTCACTGCTGTGTATCAAATGTTTTCACCATCTCTTCTCCATCTTTCCCTTTTAGGAAAAAAATCTATATTGCATGCATTTAATGAGATGGTAATGAGAAAAAGGTTTGGTTGCATAAACTCCACATAGGACAAAACTTTAATTTTACCAGCACATGCACCGGGAACGTGTCCAAAAATCTCATGAAATATTAATCCAATGACGTTATTGTAGACTGGAAAGAAATTTTCCCCAATCATAAACAGAAAAGCAATTGGCAAGATAATTACATAGTATGCAAATCACCTCTGGAGCAAAGCCCTCAATATGATCCTTCTCCTTTTGTAAAACATTCTCAGTTACAAACAGTGGAAAATAACAATCCTTAATATTCATCTTCTTTATTTCACCATCAAAAAATACCTGCACAATTGACATATTAAAAGAAATAAGTATAAATCACTTTGGACACCTTACTACTTGATGATTTCTAATTAATTGGTGAGGAAAAATATAAACACCATATTAACGTTATAAAGAATAGAATTATATTTTGTATTTCTCAGATTAGCAAGAAATGACATAACTAGCTTTAACAAGAAATACAAATGTCTTTGTATGCAAAAGAAAGTAAATATTAGAAAACAAACTTCCAAAAGTTGTCAACAGCCATTTATATTTTACATGCATAAAGAATTCAGAGGAAACATATAGCAAAAAATTCATATAATATGAAGTTAATCAAAATATTCACAAGAGATGCGAAATTTTAGTTGAGCTGAAAAGTACAAGGAATTTATCAACAATTTTCTCGCCAGAGCTCAATCTACAGAGTAATAATGAAAGAATGACAATAAAAACGCAAACCCTACAACACTTGGGACATTCTTTCATAGAGATCACAGATGACTTGTTTGTAACCATTTTTTATGGATCTGATAGCCATAGCCACATTTGTTATAATATTGAGCAGAAGCATTCACTTTATAGTTTATAACCATTTGGTGCATCAGTGAGAGGTATCTATATATCCCGTCCCTATATGTCTTTCCAGGCATGGAGAGCACATTAGAGAGGGCAAATCAAGATTTCAGGGTGAAGTGAATAAAAAGAAGTTGCCTCCTATAGCACCCGAACTTCCTATCAGGGTTCAAAGACTTGGGTGAGTCGGATAAGACTCGGCGGGTGCCGAGACAAGTCCGAGACCCGATTCGAAGGATCCAGCTCAGATTAACCGACTCGGCTCTGAGTCAGAGTCAGCTGGGCTGAATCGGCCGAGTCACGATCTGAATCGAAATAACTCGGTCGATTCGGCCAAGTTGACTCCGAGTCAGGGCCGAGCCAGTCAAATAGATTTATAAAAAGGAAAAAACACTTACTTAGATTTAGGGCTTGCCCGCCCGCTGTCACCACCTGCCCGCCCGCCCCTTCCTCCCTGTCTGTCTCTCTCTCCCCCTCTCAATCTCTCCCTCAAGGGAGTGGAGGGGGAAAGAGAGAGAAAGACAGAGAGATGATCGGTGGGAGAGAGAGCCAGAGAAAGGAGAGAAAGGGAAGAGAGACGAGAGAGGGAGGGAGCGAGAGCCAGGGGGGAGGGTGAGAGGAGAGAGAGCCAGAGAGTGATGATCATCTGATCTCTCTCGTCACTCATCTTTTCTTCCTCTTTTTTGAGTTTTCTCATATATACCTCTCAAATCTTTCATATTTTTAAATTTACTCGCCAATCACCATATATCTTAAATTTATCCTAGAAATCATCATATTTTCCCAATTACCTATGAAAATAAACTTGTTTTGGACATGTGATACATAAAGATTGATGTATATAATTTTTTAAGATTTATCGTGATTTTTTAAAATTTTGAGCCTTTTATGTAGCATTTTGCGCGTATCGCCCGAAACCGATCCAAGACGCCACGACCGATACGTCCAGTGCCCACCGATTCGGCGGCCGAGGCCGCGACTTTGAACCATGCTTCCTATAATTCCTCCCTCTATATATAAGAAGTACTCATTCTAAGGAAGAAAAGTATGTATCACACTACATGTGAAAGCTAGTGCAGTTTCAGGGTCTAACATTTGATTGGTCATTGTCTAGAGTTTAAAATTAGCATGTCCTCCACCTGGGCAAATCACAACCGAACATGTACACCACTATGGTTCAAAGATAGGCCACTTGTGTTATTAAAGTTATACTATGATATGTACTATTAGCGCAATAGAAAAGAATTATTGATTACTAGTGCTAAAAGAGAAGAATTGTTGGTTGGATGAAATAAAAACACCAAAATGAAATCTTCAGTCTTCCAACTAACAAAGCAAATTAAGGCATAAAACAAGAAAGAACAAAGTACTGCATATCAATATCGTTGATGGTAAAATGTGACGGCCCGAAATCAAGTTTTGGAGGTTTATGACATTTTCGAACTGAGCTATTTCTCTTCCTTTTCATCATTAGAGGTAAGCATATCTACCACTACTGTACCAATGCAGGATCCCTCACAAGATAAATTTCTACAATGGACAAGCACTTACTCGTAGGGTTTCCCAGATTGCCATTGTCCAAGGTCTTAGGATATAGCAACCGGAAATGTCATAATAGTCAATCATTTCACCATTAACAACAACCTGGGGCCAAAAAAGAAGCAAAAGCAAACGATTACAACCAAAGACTCTAAACTACCTCACCAAAAAAAAAAAAAAAAAAAAAAAAAAAAAAAAAAAAAAAACCCTTAAAATTCACAACATAAAAACTGAATTAGCTAATAATCAGCAATACCTCAGAATACCATTCTCCAAAATTCTCATCTTTCTTAACGGTCAAACCAAGGCCAGTCTCCTTCTTCACTTCCTTCTTTTTTGCTGGTACAAAAATTAAATATAAGTAAAGGAGAGCTATTTAAAAGCCGAAATAAATCAGGGTTGGTTTCAATTCTCACCGTTATTCGAAGCCATGCCTCCCTCCTGCAAACCAACTGAAAATCTCCTACAATCACACAACCCAATGATGAATTACCCCACAATAACCTGATAAAAAATGGTAAAATTTTGAAACTCGAACTGAACTGAACTAAAGAGCAGTAAAATACCACCAAAAAAGGATTAAATATGGAGGAAGAACGGAATTGGGAACTTGAGATGCCGACTCTACCTTGTAGTTCTAGCCCAAGCCTCCTCTCCTTCCCGCGACGGAGAAAACCCTAGATTTAAAAACACTAAACACCTTTTTGGATGCCGGATCGGGTCGATCCGATCCAACCCGGTCTGAAAAGTAAGAACCGGACCAGAGATGGACCGGATCCAAATCGTCGCAGCATTTTGGGGGAAAACTGTAAGAGGGGGGTGAGGGAAGAGGAAGGCTCGGTTGGATCGGACGAGAATAAAGCGGGCAAGGGAGAAAATAAAAACCTTAGATATGTCATCCAATATTTTATTATTATATCTAATTACTTCTCTCTGTATATTTATTTGTTATCATTAAATTTGCATAACGATAATGTAAACCGATCGACAGAGCAGCGGAGACAGATGAAGAGGGAGACGGCGGGGGTTGGGGGGAGGGTCTCTCTCTTTACAGAAGACGGATGAACGGACAAAATTCAAGAGAGAAAAACTTCCTTCAATCGATTTTAATAAAATTCGAAAATTAAAGTTCCCGCTCCGACAACACCCATAGCTAGGGTGGCCAACGGGACGAATCGCGTTGATTCGTCCCGTCAGGCCAACGAATCCGTGACGAGACGGGTTGGACCCGTCTCGTCACGGGTTAGACGGGACGGGTTGAAAACCCGGGTAACGAATCGGGTCTCCTAACCCGATTCGTTACCGGATTCGCCGAGACGGGTTGGACCCGTCTCGGCAATTTTTATTTATTTTTTTAATTCGAAATTTCTTAAAATTTTAAATTTAAAGTTATAAAGAAATTAGGAAAGAATAGTAAAAAAAGAGGAAAAAATTTTTAAAAAATGTCTAAAATTATAAAAAAAAAATAGAATTGATATTCACTAATTACAAGTTTTTTTGTAAGGCAAATTATTTTATTAATATGAAAAAAATCATATACCAATCTGCTCATCACATATATAATGTACATAAAACTCATCTCGTATAATATGCATAACAAAACTCTGGTGCTCATCTCATACAATGTACATAAAAAAACTCTGGTGGTTCTCTACTCGTCATCATCGTCCTGTTCAAATTCTTCATCTAGAATAGCTTTTCCTTGTATGCGTCTTTCTGCATCGAACCAGTCCTTTAAGCAGACAGCCATCTCCAAGTGTTTCGGCGTCAGCCTGCTCCACCAGGGTGTCAAAACTCTACCACCTGCAGAAAATGCGCTCTCGGATGCTACTGTAGAGGCCGGAGGTGTCAGTATATCTCGGGCCATGGTAGAAAGAACAGGAAATTGTTTTCTCTGTTCTTTCCACCATGACAAAACATCAAATGTTTCTCATGGTTCATCATCATTTTCATTTATTTCAGCAGGCATTATGTTCAAATATAAATTAAGTTCATCAAATGAACCTGCTCCTGAAGAGTGTTTCTTTCTAGTATTAGAGGAAAGCAAACTTTTAAAATTAGATAATCTTTTACCTAGACTACTAGAAGAAGTTTGTGATGGTGTAGGTGCCATAAATTCAGAAGAAGAAGGGGGAAATAACTCATCTCTGCACAATGAGTACATTTCTTCTAAAAGATATCTAATTTCTAAAAGTAATTTATCTATATCTTGTTCATAATTTAAACATAAAATAAAATTGGATAATAAAAGTTTTAAATTATCTATTTTAATTCTAGAATCCATAATTGCAGCTAAGTAAAATAAAAAAGGCATATTTTTAAAATATTTTCGAAATTTTCTTCCATATCATGTACAACCTCTTCAAGACTGTCATCATCTCTGTATGCAGCAAATACGTGAGCAATTTCATTAAGATTATAAAAAACTAAGTTACATGTGGGATAATATTTACCAGAAAGTGCTTTTGTGGCAGTGTCAATTTTTTCTAGAAAAATACAAAAATTTTCATATAATTTTCACTCTTCATCGCTAATATAAAGAGATGAACATTCATTTATTGTAAAAAATTGAATTGCTTGTTTAAAAGGAAGGCAATCTTTAATCATATAGTAGCTTGAATTCCAACGAGTTTTCACATCTGCTTGGAGTAGTTTTTCCTTTAGTCCACATTGTCGGCAATAACTTTTAAAAAATTGTCTCCTAGGTCCACTGTGTTTTATATGTAAAATAATTTTTTTAACTTTATAAATATATTTGTCTAAGATTTTTAGACCATCTTGTACACATAAATTCAATATATGGCAAACACATCTAACATGAAAAAGTTTACCGTTTAAAATCGGATATAATATCTTTTTCAATTGTCTTATTGAAGCAGTATTTCACTTGCATTATCAAAAGAAATAGAAAATATTTTATTTTCTATACCATAATTTTACAAGTAAGAAAAATTGAATTTGCTACATTTGTAGCAGAATGTTTCTCATAAAATTTAGAAAATGATAAAATACGTTTTTGTAAAATCCAGTTATCATCAATAAAGTGAGCAGTAACACATATATAATGAATAAGATTAAGAGCTTCCCATATATCGGAAGTTAATGAAATTTTTCTAGCATAACTAGTAAAAAGAGCCTTCAAAATATTTTTTCTATTTACAAATAAATCTTTAATTTCTCTAGTTATAGTTTGTCTGCTAATTCTCTTATAATCAGGAGCAAAAAACAGATTTAAGATAATCAACTAATGCATCTGATTTAGTAAAAGAAAATTGAAATTCTGCTCGAACAATAAATTCAGCTAATTTATGTTTATTTACTTCAGGCTTATATCTCCAAGTGGAGAGTGTGCCTGAATCAGCTAATATTTGTGCTTGTTGTGGTGGTAAACCGTGACTTTTAGCATGTTTTTTCATAGTGTTTATTAAGAACACCTGTACCGTATCCTTCTTTATGATCAAATAGTTGATGACAGTACTTACATTCTGCCTTTCTTCTACCTTCAACAATTTTTTCTACGAAATGGTTCCACACTAGAGAAATTTTGGCTCTTACTTTAGTGGTTTGTGCTTGTGCTGGTTGGTTGTTGTGTTTCTGGAACTATAGTATCATACTGTGTTGGTTGTGTATCGTGTTGTTCTTGTATTTCAGTAAAAAAGGAGCCAGAGATTTGCGTGCATTGGTGATGTTAACATTAAAAGTTGAGAATATGAGGAATATTGAGGAGGGAAGGAAATAGAATGTCGACCGGTACCACCATCACTGGCAAATGCACCATGTGTATATGGTGCAAAACCACTGTAGTCAATTGCATAGCTTGACGAACTGTGATAGGGAGCAAATGCGGATGTTGGTGGAGCATAGTTGTATGGTGGGTAAGCGGCATATGTTGACGATGAGCTACCGTCAACATCGGTGTAAGGTGTGGCAGCTGAAGGATTGTGTGTTGATGAAGAGCTACCACCGGCTTCGGATGAGGTACCGCCAGTACTCCAATTGGGCTCCATTAGACTAGACTGGAAGTTGGTAGAGATTTGTAATTGTAAGAGAATAAGAGTGATTTATAATAGAAGAGAAAGGGTTGAGGTGAAGTGAGATGAAAATGAATGAGGGTGGAGGGTATTTATAGAGGATTAGAGGTTAGGGTTTTTTTTTTTTTTTTTTTAGGGCCAACGGCTCATTTTTGAGCCGTTGGGGGTGAAAAAGAGGGTGCCACGTGGCACCCTCTTTTTCACCCCCCAACGGCTCTTTTTTGAGCCGTTTAGGGTTTTAAAAAAATTAAATTCGAATCCAAGGGCCGCAGAGTAATTTTCCTCTCTAACTGTAATATAAAAATATTAGACTAAAAAAAAAAAGAAGAAGGGGGTCGGGGAAATTTCCCCGACCCGATTCGTCCCGTGTAAACGGGAGGGGTCAACCCGTTTTGACCCGCCCCTAAAAGAGGCGGGTGCGGGTTGACCCGTGACCCGCACTGTGCGACTCCAACGAGTCACACATTGCGGGGCGGGGCGGGTCAACGCAGATCGACCCGCCCCATTGCCCACCCTTACCCATAGCGAGTTATCATTATTAGTTTATCGTTAGTTGAGTGACATTAGAGTCCTGCTTTTGATTAGGCGGTTGTTTGTTTCCACTTGCAAAAGCATTAGTGGTAAATTTTTTTACAAATTTTCTAATTTTTCTTATTTGACCAAGCTTGCAAATTGCAAAGACAATTTGTAAAATCAAGTGGACCTCACATTTCACTTACGAGTGGGTTGCAAAAATCACTTCTATTTGCAAAATGTAGATTATTTAATTTTTAAATAATTTAAGACTAGTTTAATAATGTATTAATATTACAGTACTATTTTATTAGTATTTTTAATATTTTATTAATTACAGTATTTTTAGTATTTTTATTAATATTTAATTAATTTATTTAATATTTTATTAGTTTCTTAATGTTTTATTATTTTTAAAGTTTATAATTTTTATTTTTATTTTATTTATTTTATTAATTTTATTCATATTTTATTAGAATTCTTGATATTTTATTAATATTTTAATTATTATTTCAATATTTTATTAATATTATTATTGTAAAATTTTGTTAATATTTTATATAGAATTTCTTAATATTTTAATATTTTATTAATATAACAATATTATGTTATAATATAAAATTTCTATATATATAATTTTATTATTTTTTAATATAATAATTATTATTAATATTTTAATATACTTTATTATTATATTACTTTTTATTATATTGGTATTATAATAACAATTTATTTTACTAATTTTATAATATTATATTAATATTATAATAAAATTTATAGTAATATAATTTTTAGTAATATTTATATTCTATTAGTTTTCTTATGATTTTAGTAATATTTATATTTAGTAGTATTCTTAAATATTCTTTAAATTTTCTTAAAATTTTATAATTATTTTATTTCATTAACATTTTATTAACATTTTATTAATTATATTAGTATTTTATTAATATTATTATAAATAACGTATTAAAATTTATAATATTTAATCCTAAATTTATTAATACATTTAATTTTCAATAGTATATTTAATTTAATAATTTTGTAATATTTAAATCACTGCTACAGTTAATTTTGTGGTCTACTTTTTCACTTATATTTTTACATTATCAACAAAACATCGTAAAAAGCAATATACTTTCCCACCTACGCTTTCACATCACCAAATAAGCACCGTAAAACACATTATTTTTTTCTTATTACAGTTCACTTTTTCATTCACATTTTATTGCTTACAACTTGCGGCAACTTGTAGCAAAATAAGCGGGTGAAAACCTCCAGTTTTAAGCATGAGGAATGGGAAAGGAGAAAAGACCGTTTTTAACATATTTATATTTATACAATGCAAATATTCATCCTTACTATTACAGGTGAGAGAGACAATAGAAGCTTTGGTTATTTGGAAGGACTTCTGTTTCAGTTCCGTCAACGGCACAGGAAAGTGTGGAGGAAGGAAAGAGGTGAGGTAAAAGATAAGATTTTTAAAAGACTTCTTCTCAGATGGTTCTCTAATGATTAAAAGCAGTTGTCTGTATCCAGCGGAATCCTAAATTTTCATTCGATGCCCTCCTCATCCTCATGGGCCGTTACTCTGAAGGCTGAAGCCTCGTCCAACAAGGGTCCAAAGCCCATCGTCCAAAGATAATGGTGTCCGCAAATCTATGAGGACCCTTCTCTCTCTCATATGCCAATAATATAAAGGGTCTCAAACCAATTAAGAGAGATACATCGTATCATTTATTTTACTTACTAGTATTTTCTCACTTATTTACTCCTACCGACCAATCTGGACTCTAACTTGATTGGCGGAGGGGCTTTGATCGAGATTCTGACCCGAGCCCTTAACAACTCTATCTTGCAGGTCATCTCGGAATTTAGAAGAACCACATCCCTTTATCTCAAAACTCCGAACAGGGCTCAGCCCCGACCCAATGAGTCAAGACTCGTTTTTCCCGTACCTCATCACTTTTGTTTAGGATCCCCAAAAAAAATATTTGAATAAGTTGTCTGGAAGATAATGTAAACAAGCTGATTTTGTTTTCATGGAGCGTCTTGGAAGACCAAATTAGGTGAATCTGTAGAAGGTCTCCGCAGTATTGAAGCATGTAGCCAGGTACAAGTGGAGGATGTAGAAGAAGCCCATCTCACTATCAACTGAGCATTGGACTAGATTAACACGCTCCTTGTCACCTTTGGTGGGTGATGATGTTGCTATATTCAAAATTTCTCAATGTTGGACGTCGACCCCTTGAAAAAGGGGTGACAATGGGGTCGATTATCTAGAAACCAGATACGAATCTGACCCAAATTTGTGTCCAATAAATTATTGAATTTAAGTCTTTTAGTAGCAGACTTTAGTTGTGACAGTGGGTTTGGATCTGCGATTCCTACACATTATAACTTGTAGTCAGATCCAACCCAAATCTGACCTGTTGAAACTTGGAACACCAAACCCTCAGGTCTCACCCATCCATCCCTCGTCCTTGTAGTTTTCTTTAGCATGAAAAAGAAAAGAAACAAAGAAAAACATTTGTATTTTCCACACTAGATTATTTCACATATAATTTCTTTGCCAGGGACTCCATTTTATGCGGCACCTGGGCTCATCCAAGGGTTTCACATCTGTACATCACTAATTTCAGGGACACTATTATTAAGTTAACTGCAAGATCATCACAGATTATTTACAACAAACAGGCTGCATATTTCATCTTAAAGTCCGCCGAAGGAAAGCAATTTTATCCAAAGATACAAAGAATGCAAGGTGAAAAGAAACCAAAATTTTTGAATCACTAGAGCAGATAATATTACTATTACTATTATTATTGAGATGTAAATTCAAAAAAAAAAAAAAATGTATAACAGGAATTCAATCAGACCCATCAGCATTTGTTCTATCATTTTTTGTACAAGAGTTTAAGGTTAGCACAACATGCTGATCTTTGAATCGACTAAAAACAATTCTCTCACTATCATCAAACAATTCTGACGGCAAACTAGGTCCCCCTAAATTATAAGGCAAAAAATAAATCGAGTGTTTTGCTGAGAACCATCCTGGAGCCTCAATGGTCGGAAAATGGAGGTGTCTGCTCCCTCAATTATTAGCTTGGCTCTGGAGGTACCAGTTTCAGGCTACGCATCCACTCGCAGAAGCTGTAGTCATCAAAGTGAATGAAACTGGCCTTTAGCCTCGCCCTCATGTCAGGAGCTAACATCCGCAGCTGAGGGAACCTTGCCTCCTGAAATCAGCAAAACAATGAATTTAATAAAAGCTCTCTGTAACAAAGCAAAATGCAGTAGCTAAGAGCAAGAATTCACAGAGAAACCTGCTACCCACCCAGACCTCAATTTGTCTCTAAACAACAGCAAAATGACCTAAAAGTTAAGCCAATGCAATCATACAACCTAATTCGACTTGAAACTGGCTTTGACTTGATCCCACAGAGACCTGTTAATTCAAACCCAAGTACACAACCAAAGACTCTGGGGCGGTTCTGCCAAAACCAACATAATAAGGTCTCACCCATTTTGTTTTTTTTTTTTAAAAAATGACAGGTTTTGGCTAGAACTTAACAGGGAACTTCCCACAACCCAACCCTAGCTTTTACCACCAGCAGAGCCCCCTCAGGGATAGGTCTAACCATATATGCGCAAGGTTGTGAACTTTCAGGGACAATACCTACCACTTCCTAGAAAACAAATGATACCACAGATGACTCGAGTTACCATCTTTCACCTGCTGGTTGAACTACATCCAAACAAACAGCTGTAAATACATCAAGTCCCTTGCTCTTGGCCTTCATTCATTTAGGAATCAAATCCTTACTTTTCCCATTTTCTGATACAAGGGAAATATAATTTACATCAATGGAACTCGCAAGAAATCATTTGGAATGGCCTGCAGTGACAGCTGGAGACTGTATCATACAGTAATGATCAGGAAGAAGGGATTATAAGGCCAGGCACAACACAAGTACTTGGAACTGGATGGTTATAATATGATCATGGTTTGTTTCATCACTAAATAAAGGCCATCCTCGTCATCAGTTCCATCAGATGCTACAAGCATAAGCAACCACCCTATAATTGGAAAAGATGCACATACCTGTTCATAAGGAGGATCTTTGTGAGCTGGTATTAGCCGAGAAACAAAATATCTTGCTTGTGAGCTCTCCTCCTGCAGCAGCATTAATTAACATTATGAACCCCATTAGAATTTGGAAATCAAGGTGATGTAATACAGGATCGCAATCACCTTCGAATACAAATAAAAAGGAAAAACTAAAGGTTTTACAAGAAATAAAATAAAAAAAAGAGACTATGGTTGGAGAAAGAACCAGATAACTTTAGACTTCGCACCCCTTACGCGAGCTTCGCACCCCTTGCACCACGGGTTTCACACCCAATCTCAAGAACCCAAGAGCTCTGAAATTTAACTGGAAAAGTTTTTATTTAATCATTGTCTGCTTATTCATTGAGTTGAGTCTCTTTATATAGGCTCTTACAAAGTAAACTTCCCCATCATAACCGATGTAGGACTAAGTTTTATAATAAAAGAAAAAGTTAAATTCAAAAATAGACTAAGGCATAAAAAAATAACCAATACTGGTGTGATGTCCCCATCATTTCCCCCGGGGTGGGAGAGAGTCGACCATGTCGAGTGAGGACACCTCTCGTGAAGCATCTCAATCGGGCCATGGTGGTGGTCATGACAGTGGTACTAAAGCATCACATCGAGACCAAGGTGGTGGAGGTAGAACTGGTCTCCGTGTCGGATCGATAAAAGATGACAGCTTGATCAAGACACCAATAGCAGACTAAGGCACGTCATCCATGATGAAAACTGAACAGAGTGCACTTTGCACCATAAGTGCTCTGATCTCTTGTGAACCTGACTCCTTTGGACATATCTGCAATGGATCGTACACATCAGGCGAACTCAAGAAAAATAATACCCTCATAGCTGCCAACGGTGGTAATAGCTTCAAAGTAGGCTCCGCTGGAAGATCTACAAGGGTGTCAACAGGGAGACCTTCAACTTCCATATGTTGTGGGAAACCTCTTCTTGCTGTGACACCGACTCAGCAATAACTTCTGGTCTTGATTTTGGCTTATCATAAACTTCTGGCGTTGGTTTTAAATTGTCATCAATTTCTGACTCTGATTCTGGATCGTCAATAGCCTTTATCGCCTTGCTTTCTAGCATCTTAACAATGCCAGCGAGGATCTCCTTACATTCAGCGACCAAATTGTTGAATTGTGCCCCCTCGAGGTGTGGAGCATACCGAGCATGAAGTTCTTGTAGGATAAGCCAATCTCGACAGTCAATATGATTATCTTCCCACCACCAATAAGTTTCTCCAGCTAACTTCATTTGGACATAATGACACTTCTGCGCAGGTGTAAAAAGAAATACCTGAAGAAATTCTCAAGATGATTTTCACTTTTCATACCCATCTTGATCATAAAAACTCAAAAAATATGGGAGGGCTGCATACATATCCCTTTCAACCTCCTTTTCATCCCCATCAGTATAAATATATTTGTCACAAAAGTAAAATCACATTAATAAAACTCAATGCATAAAGATCAGAGGTTACCCAATAAATCGGTAGTTCGAATTGGACTCAAATTGGGCTGAAGATGTGCCAGAACACTGATTCTCTGCTGCTGGGGCAGTACTGGTGCCAAATACGAGCTCGTGGAGGTCAGATCTGCTGCTCAAGTGCTATGAAATCTTTGTAATGGCTTCGGGGCTCAATCACGAACCCAACGCTTCGAACAGAGCTCAAAATGGACTCCGAACGGGCGAAAAACAGACTCCGGACTGGTCGGGATGGGAGAGGGGCGGTACTGTTCACTGTGAACAGTAACCAGATGAACAGTAACTACTGTTCACGGTGAACAGTAATTTTTTTTAAAAAAATCCTCTCTTTTTTCTGTTTTTTTTCCTTTTTCTGTTTTTTTTTGGCAAAGTAGATCTAGATCAAGATTTAGATCTAGATCTATCACTAATCTTTTTTTTCCTTCAAAGTAGATCTAGATCTAGGATTTTTGAAAGAGAAGAAATTCGAAGGGGATTGGGACCAAAACTCTGACACCAAATTAATGTAACATAGGATCACAATTACCTTCGAATACAAATAAAAAGGAAAAACTAAAGATTTTACAAGAAATAAAAAAAAAAGATTATGGTTGGAGAAAGAACCAGATAACTTTAGGCTTCGCACCCCTTACGCGGGCTTCACACTCCTTGCACCACGGGCTTCACACCTAATCTCAAGAACCAAGAGCTCTGAAATTTTAATTGAAAAAGTTTTTATTTAATCATTGTCTGCTTATTCATTGAGTTGACTCTTATATAGGCTCCTACAAAGTGAACTTCTCCATCACAACCGATGTGGGGCTAAGTTTTATAATAAAAGAAAAGGCTAAACTCAAAAATAGACTAAGGCATAAAAAGATAACCAGTACTGGTATGATGTCCCCATCACAAGGACTTCAGCTGTCTGGTTTGTGCAGGCTTATTATTATGGAACAAGAGTAGGAGAGAGAACCGTCACATATAGAATGCAAATAAAAGCAACTAAAGGACCATATAAACTTCTTTTGAGCACAACTTGCTATTTAACAGTAACTCGGCCAGGGGAAATTTCACAGTTCAAGGATATGTACTGGAAAAGTTGCCAAAGAAAAAGGCAAAAGGACCTCCTAGTAAAATGATGTGCTTGAGTTATATAGTGCACATGGACACAGCAATAAGAAAGGCAAAAACGATGTGATATACAAATAACTTTAATCAACAGTGGCAAGGAATTCAATATTTTATGAATAGTTATAAGATTCTTCAATGTGTATATAATCTGTGAAATCCAAGAAATTTTTTATTCGGTTATCAATAGATCAATTGGTCTTGGTTCAGAAAAAATGGTTAATGAAACATTTCATTTGTTCCCGTAATAGTGTGAATGTGATTGATGAGAATTCTTAGTTCCCTGTCTCATAGGCGCACTGAAAGTTTCAAAGATGCAATCTACATGCATCTGAATGTAGATTATATACGTGCAAATTCATTTAAATTCTTCCCAATGAAGAGACTAGAAAGAACAATGATACCTTATCCTAGTATTTAGGTAAACAAGCCTAATGTGCACAGTATAAAATTAATATAAAAAAGAAGGGGAAAACTTGCAAATGTGAGACTAGTGGTATGTAAATTTATATTAATGAACATTGATGTAGGGGAAAACAAAGGTGAAAGACAGACTTTGAAAGCAAGGATCCTTGGAGCAGGAAAACGATTTTCAGTGAGCTCCTCTGCCAAGGTTCTGCAAGCTGCTAAAGCTGCCGCACTTTTGTCCTCTTGAGATGCAAGTTCAGCACCCTGAAAACATTGACAAGCAATCATCAATAAACATTTAGATCAAACGAGAATTAAGAGCCTTCTTAAAAAAATTTCAGTCTGACATTCAAGCATTTAACAAAAAAATGCAAAAATGAATTGTGATATAAAGATGAGGAAGTTGCAATGTGCATTAAAATAAACATTGCCCTTGCATTCAACATGATCAGCAGATAGATGACGGCTAGGAATGTTAAGAAACATACAACTAGGAGAAGTTGACTAGTTACAGAAAATTCCTTTCTCCACAGCAAGAAAAGAAGAAAATCATCACCTGAGGCGGCTGAGAGTACGATAGTTAGCTGAATGGAAAGAAGGGATTCATACGGCAACCCAAAGATTAGGTATAGGCTTTGTTTTGTTGTTTCTGTTGTTAGATGCAACAAGCATGTCTGCACGAGTGTGTGGGACACGCAAATCTTTGGGTTATCTAAGATGATCAAAGACTGCGCGAAATGAATGTACAAGAAAGTTGCAGTTATTGTGCCTGAACATACTTATTTTGCAATTAACATCAGAAGGTACCTTATATCGCATGTGAGGTTAGAAAGAAAGCAACTGATATGGTGCTAGTGTAGTTATGATTCGGCAGTCCACTGAGCTGACTATGTTATAAATAACCAGTGTTGTTTATAGGATTTTCATAGAATATCCTTACGAGTACTATTGTATCCGAATGTCTTGTTTGCAACTTTTAAATACATTTCCTACAGAATGCAAATACCAATACCACGAAGTCTAAGGAATCTAATAAGAGTTAAGGTTTAACAGATGTAACCACCCTTTATGTGAACAATGGCGCACAAAATGCATCACATAATTAGTCCTCCCTCTCTTTTCACCGTGTTTAACCCTATGACTTGAAGGTGATGACTCCTATATACTAAATATCAAGTATGAAAATATTGATTTCCAATTATCCATAAACAAATTACGAGAAAAATACTTCTACAGAACCAGAGATGGAATAGGTTTCGTGAAGTGGCACAACACTACTTGTTAGATCATTGTGTCACCAGTATGAGTGCTCTATGTTTCCAAGCTGATGTGTAGGTATTGCTGTCTCAACTATTCATGCTACCATGACATAACAGTAATTGAAAGCCTTTTTCATCATCATGATGTCACCTACGGAACAAAATACCTCTAGGTTAGGGCATAGATGAAGTTTTGTTGTATAAGGCTGATATACCTAATCATAGTTCACCAACCGAGGTCAAATACAGATCCGCAGCCAGAGGTTGTTGCCAGGATTAAGGAATGACCCAAAGACGAGGAAATGAATAAGCTTAACTTGGATTAGGGGTTGTCTGGTTGTAGTCCTTGGTCCTCTAGACATGCTGAAATGATCCTTTCAGATTTGCAACAGATTTAGGCTGTGAGTGGGATAACAATGAATATCAACATTATAAATAAATAACAAGCAGTAACAGATGTCCTTGCTTATGAATCATACTGAATTTTTTGTTGGGAGATATTCCTTCTGACAAATATATGTGACTCACATCTTAGACTCTGTAATTATTATTTATTTCAAAATACTACAACAACTAAATACAACATATGATGTGGGACGGAGGGAAAATTTAGGGCTTGTGGTGGGATTTTGGTGGAATTTGGGAAGACCAGTGGAATTGGGGATTGGATATGATCACGAATCGCAACCCGGATCTTAGCTTCACCACCTGATTCGATTAAGTCAATGAGATTAAACAAAACACACAACATTTTCATAGAGAAATAAATTTTTAATCAATTCATCATTCTTTAAAAATTCAATTCATAGCTATATACATAACCTACATTACGTGCACTATACGTGCAATTATTGATAAACTCAAATCTACCCAAATCAAATTTAAATAACTCCTAAATCTCAACAAAATCTATCAAATCTAATTAAATATAATCTCAAATCTACTAAATCTAAACCGTTTGATTCCCCCATCATTCTCCTCGACTTGAAAACATTCATTCCCGTGAATGTAGTGGTAGGTAAAAGGTAAGCACACGGATCGAATCACATCACGCTTCTCAATCAGGTCAAGGTGGTGGTCGGGGAATTAGCACTGATGCATCACGGCTGAATTAAGGTGGTTCAAGTAAAACTGACTTTCGTGACAACCCGGGTTTATGGTATGGAACCAGATACGTGCAACATAACAATGCAATTAAGCTCTACTGAAAACTAACCCACACACTAAGATATCAATCTCCTGTGAAACTGTCTCCTATAAAAAATATCTGCAATGGGTCGTACATATCAGGCAATCTCAAACATATAACTATCAAAATGACATTAGCTTCATGGTAAGCTCTGGTGGAAGATCTATAAGAGTCTCAATAAAAGGCTCTTCCACTTCTGGCTCTATTTCTGTCTCATTAATAACTTCAAAATCTGGCTCATCAACAATGTCTGGCTCGACAAGGACTAAAAGCTCGGATCTGGCTCATCAACTACTTATGGTTCTGGCTTATCAACTTCTGACTCTGACTCATCAACAACTTCTGGCTCTTTGTAAACTGTCTCAGATGATAAAAAAGGTGTAAAGCATACAAAGTACGAAGAATTTTTTTAAAACAACCAACACCGATAACCGATATGGCTGCCTTTCCCCCAACAATAAGATTTTCCAACCAGCTTTATTTGGGCATAGTGACACTTATGTTTAGAAGTTAGAACATAATAACTGAAGAAAACTTCAAGATTGGTTTCCCACTTCTCACACCCATAATGATCATCAGAACTCCAAATGGGAGGGCGGCATATATATTCGGTTCAACTTCCTTTTCATCACCCTCGGTATGTATCGACCCAGAAAGTAAAACCTCATAAATAAAATTCAGTGCATAAGAATCAGAAGTTACCCAAGAATCTTAAGCTCTCAGCGGCTCGAACTGAACTCAAATCAGGCTGAAAACTGAGTCTGAAACGTTGATCTTCTGCTGCGGGAACAGTAAATTCACCAAACAAAGGCTTATAGAAGTCAGATTTGTTGTCCAATTGCCGCAAACTTTTCACAGTACCTCCGGGCTCAGTTACACAACCAACGCTTCAAACGGAACGTGAATCAGACTCCGAACGGGTGAGAAATGGCCTGGACTGCTGTCCGTTGCTGCTGGACTGAGTTGGCTCAGTCGAATTTTTCGGCTCACGATGAACAATGTCGCATGAACAGTGCCTCGCGAACAGTAGATGTTAGTGCTCACGGAATAATAAAGTTTTTTTGGGGGGGACGAAGGTGAACAATAACCAGCGGGTTACTGTTTACATAACAGTATTTTTTCACTCTTTTTCAAGAAATTCGGCCCTTATACCAAATTGATGTGGGACGGAGGGAATATTTAGGGTTTGTGATGGGATTTTGGTAGAATTGAGAAAGAACAATGGAATCGAAGATTGGATATTATCACGAATCGCAACCCGAATCTTGGCTTCACCACTTGGTTCGATTAAATCAATGAGATTAAACAAAAAACACAAAATTTTCATAGAGAAATAATTTTTTTATCAAATCATCATTCTTTAGAAATCCAATACATGGCTATTAATAGCCTACATTATGTGCAATATACGTGCAATTATTGATAAACTCAAATCTACCCAAATCAAATTTAAATAACTCTTAAATCTCAACAAAATCTATCCAAATCTAAATATAATTTCAATTCTACTAAATCTAAACCGTTTGATTCCCCCGTCAGCATAACATGCATCCATCAACTGACAACAAAAAATAGAAGAAATGCTACTAAAATGCCTTTCATGCAATGCGTATATAGGACATATGTGCGTGTACGAGTGTGAGAGATCATGCAAAGAGAAAACATCTTCTACAAATTTCAACAATCCAACACCTCATAGAAGTGCACCATACTAATATCCGAACAACATGTGTACAAGCACATTTAGCACATAAAATTTTAAAGTATATAAATAGTATATACCAAAAGTGGCAGTCGACGAAGGCCATAAGAAGATAATGTGCTAGAAAAATAAAATTCATCATTGCAATGAAGAACAAACTTGATGTAGAAAACCTGGGCGAAAAGAATCCAAATTACATACCAACCTATGAAAAAACATCTGTCCCATGATCCAGCACAACCGCGGTATTAGATTGCATAGCAAGATCATATGCCGCAACTCCTCGAACGTGCCTCCTTCACGGTGCATTAAACATCGTGGTGCTAGCATATGGAAAGACAAATCAAAAGATGCATTCAAGAACAGACTTCTCAAAACAGATCTCTCATCTTCATGGCCAACTATACTTCCTAACAGCGGTCCCCGTCTAAGATGGAATAAGTTCTCAGGCAACGCTGAGAGCTCCTTTGGGAACCGGAAAAGCTTTGATTTTGGCATCTGAGACCCAAATTTTAAAGCAATGTCCTTCACTCGCTCATCTACTGTAAGTCTCATGTCAACTGCATCCGAAGAAGTTTTGGCATACAGGAGAGTCCTCTTAGCAATAAGAACAGCAGAGACATCTTCTTGGATGCTCCCAAGATATGCAGAAACACTGTCTACAGTAGGCAACCTCACAGTAATAACTCTAGATATCTCAGCTTGGTACACATCTGAATATCGAACTGCAAATTGGAAATAGACATGATCGTTCTTAATATCACCCTTTGTTTCCATGGACAGGGCAAAGCTCTGTGTTTCTTCCACACTATGCATCTGAATGGAATAGGAAGAGTCATTCTTGAATGATTCATGGGCATCTGTAGGCGCCTCTTCTCCTGGTCCAATGACTTGGGTCACAAGAATATCATCAGAACAACGTATCTCAAACAAACCATGAGACCCAGCTGCCCTCAAGGATGCTCTTTGCAAGTTAGCACCAAAAGCCTCCCCAAAATCATCATGAAGTACTAGCACACCGCCAGAACTTTTTGCTAGTGGCAATAAGACAGGAAATCTTATTGGACATGTTCCAGCACAAAGAATGTCAACTATAGTGGCATGCCGGTGTGCCTCTTGACCTAGATGCTCCATCCACTTCATAGCTGTTTTCTCCATGTATGGGTAATTAGGATGACTAAACGAGTGAGGGACTGATCCAGGACCATAAGTAATGGGACCGCCAGCGCACACCAAGATTCGGGAATTGCCTCCAGACCATTTGATAATTCCATGAGACATCTCTGCTGAGGGTCCTTGTATTATGGCCAGAGCTACTTCCACTGCTGTACCAAGGCATCTATCTCTAGATGCTTCTGGGAAGTTAAGTGTGTACGGCCTTAGAGATGAAAAAATGGTGTGTGCAACAGGAAGTGAAGCATGAACAGGTGACAAGTAAAACTCCAGTCCCATAAATCAAAGGTTTCAATGATTCTTCATTAGGTGATTTTTCACCTGGAAGAATGTCAGCGGATGCCAGCGAACCCTCTGAAAAATCATAAACCGAGACAGTCCGGCCATATGAAATTATCCCAATTCTTGTGGTAGGGGGAAGAGAGTCAACAAAAGCATGCAAGGAGCTTTGTAAATGCTGGAGATGGGCTTCATCTAAGCACTCATCAATGACAAGAAATATAGGTGCAGACATTCTTGAATCAGAGACAGGCATAAATCCTGGTCTTTTATGCCCAGTCTGGACATAATCAATAGCTGAGGATGAAAGTTCTGGCCAATGATGGAGGTCTTCCTTGCTGGGGGCTATATATTCCCCATCACTGCTGTTCAGTTTCTTACAAATTACGCACTGCCATTGCCCAGAACCTAGTAAAATCTCACAATAAAGGTTGACATAAGCTCCACAATTCTGGCAACGGTGAGGATAGTGTTGTACTACTTGAGGACCAGGTGCTATTTCTCTCCAGGAGCGACCAGTGCTCCAAATCCCAAGCTTGAGACATTTGCTAGCTTTTTCCGTTTCAATACCTAGGAAACAAAACAATGTAAGAAGTAAGACAGATAAATATAGTAGTAATGACAAGTACCAGGTCCAGATTATGATTTGAATAAAGAAGAAAATTTCATGTCTGCAATTTTGCCAATGTACCTTGTGAGAAGAGAAGAGCACATAAGGTGACTCGAAAGACGACTCGTCAATACCAGCTGAGGGATGCAGTGGTAGCTCAGCAGATCCATTCGAATAAAGGGGAGGAGATGATATGGGCAAAGTTGAACCCAATGAAAATGGCACTGGCTGAGGGGTTGCCAGGGATGTCCGAAAAGGAACTGCTACAGGCCGTAATGGGGAAGAGACGACAGGCGGGCGAGGTGGAATACTGTATTGAGATGGAGTACTGAATGGTGGAGTTGGAATCCCTGTGTGAATTCCATTGCCTGATGGCACCACCCCGGGTCATTGTTGAAGGCAAAGGTGCAGAGTCTAGTTGGGACCTTTGAGAAGATCTTAATGTTGTTGTTGCCGGAGAAGAGAATTGAGGAGGAGTAAGTCGCCTTTCAGGGCGAGGTGTGGGTGTGCCTGGTGAAGAATGGGAGGGCTGTATCCAAGCGGAGGTTGCTGTGGGGGAGTTTCCATCTATAGCAAACTAGCAGTGAAGAAATCAAATTCAGATTCCATCAATAAGAATTAATGCATTGCAAATCAAAAGGTTTTCAGAAAACATGGAAACACAAATCCATCAAAATTCTATTGAAATTTGAAGGTATCAGAATCACATTTATCAGGTAGTTTCAAACCCCTGTCAACAATTAGTATAAATAAATACTACATGCATAGTCAAATAAGTCAGTCTGAAGCGTATTCTGCCACAGCTAAAATACCAAGAGATCAATTAAATCCTAAGAAAACGGAGACATGATGATATGTCAGATTTGGTCAAAACCCAAAGAAGTCATGACCTTGATGAGCTAAGTAGAAGTGAAATGCAGCTGAATACACCCTATAATCTTCAACCAATATCTGGCCGGCTGGATCTAGAGAAATGGGACATGACATCAGAAGGGTTTAAAGGGCTGTCATTTGTCGATCAAGATCTAATTTTGATTAGAACCCAGATAACAGCCTCGGATTTAGGGTTCTAGGCAAGCTAGGGTTTTGGGAGAATCAGACAGAGATGGGTGGAGATCGCGTACCTGAAAATTATTTGTGGCGGAAATTCGGGGGGCGGGGGTGGCGGATTTTTCAACAAATCGGGGTCACGGATCCCTTCCCGCTTACTGAATTGATTTTTATTTATTTACTTGCTAAAAAAACATTTTTATTTCTCTCTCTGCTAATTGTTATTTTCTTTTGGGCCGCGGGGGTTGGGGAGAGAGAAGAAACAGGGAGCTGCTGGGTCCAGAGAAAATGGGGATTTTGTCTTCACGCAGTAAATTGTCCCCGAAAAAGGAAAGTCACAAGGGATGTACATGTAAAACGTTTAAATAAATAAATAAATATATAAAAATAAAACAGGAAAAAGGTAAAGTGCGCAATCAAAATTAATTCTATATGCGATAAATAAAATATGAATAAAGAATTTCATTTCAAAATTTATAAAATTAAAATTATACATATCGTTCTTGAGAAAACTATTATGTTTAAATTTTACGTGATAGAAAGAATAAAGGCATTTAAAAAAAACCTCTTTTGAAATTTAATTTCAAGAAAATATCTTTTCAGAATTTAATTACTAAGATTGACCTCTGATAAGTCACGTGAGTGATTTCGTCTTGTTGCGTGGCACTGGGCTTGTAATACCCTAAATTTGGTATGCATATCCTTTTATAGTTTTCAACGTTTTGATCATACATGTGTAATTTTATGTACGTATTTCCCTCATTTTGACCCAAAATTTTTGCATAAGACTCTGCACTGGCACTACATTCTACCCTAAAAATTTCACAATTTTTCTTTTTAAATAATTATTTAATTAAATATTTTCTCTCTTCTTCTATTTTCCTCTTCTTTCTTCTTTAAATTCATTTTCTTTTCCAATTTCTTCATTTTAGCTTTTATATTATTTTTTCATGAAATATTTACACATAAACCCTCAAAAATTATATATTTGTATTTTCAATTTTTCCTTCTTTTCTTTTCAATTTTTTCTTTTCTCCCTTTTCCACCATTTTCTACACATTTCCATGGCTTCCTCAAGAAGCCACCTCCTTTGTCTTCATTTGAAAACTTCTCCACCTCACTAGAACCTCTCTCTCTCTCTCTCTCTCTCTCTCTCCCCTAACCAGCCAACGTGTAAACCTCCTTCCTCCTCTCATTTTTCATCCATTTTCTCACTCCAAACCATCATTTTATTACTCAAAAAATCCTACAAAAATCCTATATCACCATGCCCACTTCCCTACTACCAAAAACTACCTAAGCCTATACAAACCTTTGATAATTTTCTCAAATTTTAGCTCTCTAAAAACCCCCAAAACCTCACTTTCTCTCTCCTCTCTTTAACTTCTCTCTACAATTTCTCTCTTTTTTTCTTAATTTCTGTAACGCCCCGATCCCGCGGGTACGGAGACGTTACTGCGACGTATATACGCAGGTCGAAAATACTCACGTATATACACTGTGCATCAGTACAAGTAAGAATTAGAGTACGGAAGCACGTGGTGTATTATACATTCCAACTACGAGTACAATTACAAAGTTATCACCAGATGTGACACAATATTACAAGAATATTACATTACTGATAGGCGCAAATGTGAGAATACAATGAGATGTACAAGTATGAACGGTATAAATGGTGCTCACGAGTTTACAGAAGAAAACTCGAGAGACGCACAGAGGGGCCTGGAAGAATAGGGCTCTGGACGGTCTGCTGGGGATCCATGCTACCGCTGCGCATCTCTGATCAGCATCTAGGAGAATCCACAAGCTTCAAACTCCGAAACCTGGACATGAGGATCTAGAAGAGTCAGAACTCCCTAGCAAGTGGTGATGCTAATGACAAATGGTGTGCATAGATACACACACGTGTATCGACAAATCTGAATCATAAACATCCTTGAAAATCGTATCGTGAACACAAGCATACAGAAGCAGGTAGATATATAGCAAGTGATATCAAGTAAGAAATACTCATGGTATAATAAGATAAGAGTAGGAGACTGGTGGAATAGAACAAAAGTGGTAAATCAGGATGTGAGCAGGTATAATATAATAATGATCATATACTAGAAATTCGATGAAAGATCTGATGGAAGCAAACTCGACAAAGCATACAACAATATAAATAGTTGGCATCTTTTATTATTATTATTACTCGTCTTACCGAGATGTCTAGGTATGTGAACTAACGTCCCAGTACAAATATATCCACATATGAGTAAAACAAGGTTGTTTTGAAAACCAAGGGGGTATCAACGAACAATATTTACAGTGGGTGGGTCCCGTGCATATCCGGGACCACGGCCCAGGATGTTCCGTTGCTGTGTACGGAACTTACCGCAAGACGATCAGGAGGGTCTTATGTGATGCCCTTTTCAAGATGGTACCAAGAAGGAGGGAGCCAGTACTCTCCTCGGTCACCTGGAGACCCTCAGGTCAGTGATTGGTATTCAATTCTGCATATTTTACCACATTATTCCCATGCATATTACAAATAAAAATATGATTTTTACTCATATTCTCTCTTTTTTTTGCAGGTCCACATCTGAAATGAGAGAAAGCCCAAAATCTCTTTAATTAGCAATAATAAAGAGATTAATTCATAAGCCCAAAAGAGATTAATTCAAAGCCCAAATTTGAGCCCAGGATCTAGAGAATTCTACGCAACAACTCAGATTCTAGAAGGCCACGTGGATAACAACCTCGTAACAAAGTTTTAACAAGAATCTGTTGCCCAATAGACTTGATCTTGCCGCAAAAACAGGGATTTTCCCGCCAATTTGCGGCCAGATTTGGGCCGTTGAGTCCCAGATTTTTGGCCACCTGTCCGGGTTCTGGAGACTTCTCTCTGAGGCTATAAATACTGGACCAAGGACCTTCATAAAAAGACTGAGCAGAAGAGAGAGGAGAAATTAGAAGATAGCTTTGTAATTTTTGTTGGTTTTTCTCTAGGATTTAGTTCTTTAGATCCTCTTCTTCCTCCCTAGAAATTTTGTAAAGAGAGAGTTTGTAAGAGAGAGAAAGCTTGTGTACATCAAGGAGTGACAACTTGTGAAGTAAGGATTGATCCATTCTCTTCTCTCTACTCTTGCATTTTCTAGTTTAATTGCTTTCTTTAAATTCTAGCTTTACTTTCTTGCAATTTTAATTCATGCTTTGCTTTTCTTTTCTAATGGCTAGTAGCTAATTCTTTCTTCTCATGGCTAGCTAACAACTTACCTTACTAACTACTAACTCATGGGTGATTGCTATCCTTAATCTTGCAAGTTGTACGGTCTTCTCTTCTCCGATGGGTTACTTTCATTGCTTGGCAAGTATCTTGTTGTAATTCTCCATATGATTCATGTGTGCCTCATTTAGAGCCTTGTCTAGAACAAGTGCCTTGATGGAATATGGAGATGGATCACCAATATGCTATTTGTTGTACAACTTCTTTATGTCCATTAATGAATGTTGTATCTTCTTCCTTAGCATCCCTTGAGTGTAGCTCTTTTGATTCCATTATTGAAAGTCTAATTTGTAGGCCAATGACATCTATGAGGCTACAAGACAAGTCCAAGAATGATCACCCGTCATCCAGTGGGAAGTAATTAGACCAACACGCAAGACAAATCTTGGCCGATGAATCAACATGAGGCTCGCATTCACCATCACTGAGTTTAGTAAGTTTTTAGCAAGAAGTAAGGTTAGCTAGCCATGATTTTCTCACCTTCAAATCTTTTATAAAGTTTTCATTCTCTTAGTTGTAATCCCAAAGCCAATCTTGTTTTGATTTCTTTTTCATTTTCCATCATGAACAAATCCACCGATTCTTTCATTTTCTTTTCCATGCTTCTTGCATTTGTGTAAATACAAAGAAGAATCTTCGTTTTCTTACTTCACTACGAACCGTAACGCTTCCATCGCTAGCTCTCCCTGAGAATCGACTCGGTATAGCCCATGCTATAACGGAGATAGGAAAGGGTATATCAATCATTGAATACATTTGTGGAGTGATCAAGAGCACATAAGGTTGTTTCTAAACCTTCTTTCTTTGTTAAATATTTGTGCAAGAACTTCACACATCGCTTTCCTAACCAATTTTTGGCGCCGTTGCCGGGGACAAAAATTCCCAATTCGGCGCGCATATATCTTTTCCCTAATCAAATTTTTGGCGCCGTTGCCGGGGGGAGAGCAACGGATTTTCTTTAAAGTGAAGAACTAAACGAATCTTCTTCTCTGTTGCAGGTTTACAGGTTGAAGAAACAGAAAATTTGCATTGCAGAACATATAAGTGGACCTGGGCCTCTGCTCTAGAAAGCAGAGACCAGGATCCCTCCAAATTGCAGCAAATTTTGGGTTTTTGCCGCAGAACTGCGGCAAGGAGGAGTTGACTTCTGACCTTTTCTGCAGGGCTTGCTTCTCTGCAAAATACAGCTGCTGCAATACTTAATTTCTTGTATGCTTCACCTTATATCTGCTAATAATCAACAGTAAAAAATTGGTTGTTAACGTTAAAAATTGTTTAGACATTTGCACTCTAGGCACGTGTCTTTCAATTCTTTACTTTTACTGTTGAAGAGTGCTGGAGGCAAGGTACGTACGCATTGCATCTAGACTAGGACTCACTCTTTGTTTGATTTAATTACGCTTTGAGTGAACCTTGTTTGTTGATATCGTACACTTGCACAAATCGATTTTAAGGGCATACCATAAATAAGATAAGGTGGGGATTTTATCACCCCTTCCTTAGCCCGAAAACCACCATCCCCAGCACTCACAATCCCAAGCTTGTAAATAAAAACTGATAGACGTTGGCCCTAGGGACATCCGGACTCACTTAGGATTATCCTAAGGGGGAAAAGTGTTAGAAATTGACTTTTGTAAAATCAGTATCTAGGAAAGGGATTGAGGGCCGAAAGCCCGAAGGTTGCTGGTTACTTAATTAAGGAACGTCTCTGACGGAAAACCTCCCACCAACCTTGCCCTTCCCTGGCTGATTCGCTTATAGTCAGAGTCTACACTAAACCTCCTGTGGACGATCTAATCAGTTAGGAGTCGTGTAGGTCCAGGAATCCTAGATAAGCTTGGATTGATTTTTTATTTTTTTTGTTATTTTCATTTTTTTTGTTTTTCGCTGGTGTGATCGGTGCACGTTGTTTTGTGATTGTATATGTGAGAGTGGTTTCGTGATCCAAATTCTGCAAGACTAGTTAGACTTTCTACACTTACACTTACACAACCACTTGACATTATGGAAAATAACTTCTCACTTCACAGATCGATTTTATTCGATTCGCACCTCCCTTCCATCTTGCATTCTTCTCCCCGAACCAAATGGAAATCACTTCGAGCTGAAACCGCAATTCATTAATACACTTCCCCGATTCCATGGTCTTGAGTCTGAGGACGCGTACCTCTTTATTCGTGAGTTTGAAGAGGTATGCCAAATGATGAGAATTTCCCACTGACCGAGGATGATGCTGTTAGGTTAAGGTTTATACCATTTGCACTGAAGGATTTAGCTAAGAAATGGCTTTATAATCTTCCCGTCAGTTCCATATCTTCATGGGAGGATTTTGTTAAAGTCTTTCTTAAGAAATTCTATCCTATCCACAAAACAGCCCTCATGCGAAAGAATATCATGCAATTCAAGTAGGAACCAATGAACCTTTCTGGAAGTATCTTGAGCGTTTCAAAGACCTTCTAACCCTATGTCCTCATCACGGCATAGAGAAATGGCGTCTGTGCCAGATTATCTATGACGGTCTAGATTACCAAACGAAAACCCTCCTTGAATCCATGTGCCAAGGGAAATTTTTGAAGAAAGAGAACATCAGGGGTGGGATCTCTTTGAAACCCTAGCTGAGAAAATCATTCAATGGGAGTCTTGTCCTGATAAATCCACTCCCCCCACTTCCAGAACTGATACACACTCCATAGAATCCTCTATAGCTGTAGAAGCCAAGATCACACAATTGATGAAGAGGATAGAACTGCTTGAGTCAAAGGGAAATTCTGTTGTAAATCAGGTCAACCCATCACCTGTGATCAAACCGGTTGCACCTACTGTCATGATCTCAACCATGTCTTTGAGGAGTGTCCTTTGTATCACCCCAATCATATCAGGAGAACTTGAATGCAGCATTTACCAGACCCTCATACTCCAACACTTACAATTCAGGATGGCAGAACCATCCAAATTTTTCGTGGAGTCAGTCTGGTCCTGAGCATCATAAACCACCACTTCCATCCATATAATGCTCAGTCTCACACATCCAGTTTCAATCATAATTCACTGTATGTTCATCCATCTCAAAGTCCACCACATTCACAACCATATCAGAACCCACCATACTATCAATCACAATTCCAGCCTCCGTATTATCAACATCCACCCCAGAATAATTAAGAAATATCAGAGTTGAGGAAAATGCTAGAAACCTTTACAAAGAACCATCAGCAGGAGTTGAATAAAGTTAATGTCCAGATCAGGCAATTGGCTGAGAGACAAAATGGAATGTTCCCAAACCACCCATTGCCAAATCCCATCACTTCCCTTTAAATGAAGTGGAAGATTCAGGACCCAGTCAATGTCATGCTATTCATACCCTGAGATCTGGAAAACAAGTTGATAATAAGGTTTCTAGTCCACCATCTCATCCAGTGCCAAAGCCAACACCTCCTGTCCCAGTGCAACCAGCTTCTGACAAATCATCTTCTAGTACAGAGCCATCCACTTCAAAGCCAAGGGTAAAAAAAAAGTAGATGAGCAACCCTATAAGCCTGTAGTACCATTTCCAAATAGGCTTAAGAATCCCAAGACAAATGCTCACATGGAGAAGATAAAAGAAATGTTCAATAAGGTCCAAATCAATGTCCCTCTTCTTGATGCCATACAACAAGTGCCATCATATGCTAAATTCTTAAAGAAATGTGCACCAAGAAGAGGAAAACACAAGTTCCTAAAAAAGTCTTCCTAGCATCATCCATCAACGAGCTGCTCAATGGTCCAATACCTGTTAAATACAAGACCCAGGAGCCCCACCATTTCATGCATCATAGGACAGACTACCATTAATAGGGCACTTCTTGATTTGGGGGCCAGCATCAATCTCCTGCCTTTCTCTGTGTACCAACAATTAGGGTTAGGTGATCTCCGTCCTACCCAAATGACTATCCAATTGGCTGATCGCTCTGTCACTAGAACCCCAGGGGGAAATTCACGATGTCCTTGTCAAAGTTGGGGAATTCATTTATCCTGTTGACTTTGTAGTCCTTGAAACAAACCTGTGTCAAATTCCAATCAAAGGGCTCAAATTCCTGTCATTTTGAGACGACCATTCCTGGCTACTGCAAATGCCATCATTAATTGTCGGAATGGATCAATGAGGTTAACCTTTGGTAACATGACTCATGAACACAATGTCTTCCCCACACAACCTCGTAAAACAAAAGATCAAATATTTGAGGTTAGTTTCATTAGTAACAATTGTGAGGAAGAAGGTGAAGATCCAAAACATGAGTCACAATCTTGTGATTCTCTTATCCGAGTACCCTTTCAAAAGGGGAAAGTTGATTTGGATATTTTCACATTCAATGAGCCAACTCTGACTATATTCGAACCTCCGATTGATATATCCTTTGAAGACCTGTTTGCTGATGAGATCATGTGTCTAGATGAGCCAACTCGGGGTCAGCTAACTGATTGCACACTTCCGGATGTTGACCTTAGTTTTGAAGAATTGTATGGAGAGGAGCTGAAATTTCTTGACATTGGAAGTGATGAGATTCAGAGTGAGAGTGGTGATAAGGAATTTTTTAGCGAACAATGTGATGGAAGAGGGTGAATGATAATAAAAAATTGAATCTGAAAATACCTAAGGCTAAAATAATTCAAATCGTTTCCCACTGAGCTCACGAAAGCAGACGCACTGGAACGATGGGAAACGGGCCAGAGGAAAAAAGACCAAAAGCCTAGGTAATGGTTACACTTGTATATACTCTTTGTAAATATTTTTTTTGCATTTTTTCTTGTAAATAAAAGTTTCTTACCTCTTACCTATTTCATGCATACATATATCACGATGCATTGAGGACAATGCATGAAATAAGTGTGGGGGAGGG